>OZ008350.1:5202743-5419156 GCA_963931975.1 Cataclysta lemnata | reverse complement strand
TGCCTTATATCAAGCAAATGGTATTGGAAGATTCTGTGATTCATCACCATAATATCCCCTTGCTGTTGTCGCCTCCGCCCCTGAGTAGGATTAATATGACCTCCTGTAATTCCTTCATCACCATATAATCATCCCCTTGTTGTCGCCGCCGCCCCTGAGTGGAAAAACCGTGGCCTCCTGTCACTTTTATGCATCATCATCATCATCGTCCGGGTCATCCGTCTGGTGGCGGGCTGCGGCCATCGAGCGGTAGCTCAAGGCCCGGGCATCAACTAAGGGGACATCAGTCCCCCGGTGGTCTGGGCCGCCCGTCTAAGACGGCGGGGCTCCCCAACCCCCCTATGCTCGACCCCGGTCTGGTGGCGAGGCCCTCGGCGCGGTCTAACCATAGCTAGGAGCTAGGAGCTAGGAGCCAGCGAGCGGGCCTCGACTTATGGCCATGTACCCGAGGGAGCAGAGAGTAGGGGGGAGGGAACCTGGTGGTGGGTCGGCGAGGATGAGGGGGTATGATGATGACGGTATACTTTTATGCTGGGGCTAAATTAGTAGGCTACGGCGAATATTCGTGATAGCGCGCCGAGTGTAGCCGGGCAGATCGTTGCAACGCGAAGTATTCGGGCGTAGGCGATGTGTTATCGGGGCGCTGTCGGTAAACTGGCGCGCATCAAAGGGATTTGGCCGGCAACACAAATTTACGCCCGCCAATGTAGACAAGAACTTCGCCTATGTATCGCTCGTACGCGATGTTTTTAACGCGCCAAGGCGACACGAATCTTCGTCCACTAATGTAGCCCCAGCATTATGATCATATCGTGGGCTACAAGCCAGAGGGGCGTATAAAAAAAAGCATATGTTTTTATTGAGCCAATTGTTTCTAATTTTATCTTCCTCTATTTTACCTCTATTTTTTTCATGTTTAAAGGAAAATTGTAAAAAAGTTAAGCATTTCACATAAACATAAAAACCGATTCATAGACACATGCAAATTTTTAATTATGTGGCTACTGGGGATTAAAGTTATTAAGTTTTGTCTCCTGAAAAGTAGGGGTTTGCTTATAGACCCCTCTGGCTTTAAACCGACGATATTAATCATCATTTGGGGTAGGCATGTTTTTTCTTCAAAGTCAAAATTCGTTTATTTATATCTGCCTGCGGCTAGTATGATCACCGAAACACGATATGATATAGCCATTTATCGCTTTGAACCGTTATAAACACAATGATTTTTGACATTTCATAGCGATAAGTGGCTTTATGCTAATATCATAAAGAAATAGCCATTTATCGCTTTGAACTGTCAAAAATCATTGTGTTTATGACAGTTCAAAACGATACATGGCTATATTTTATGGTGTTTCGTTGGTCATGCTATAGGGTAGTGCGCTACATGCCCCAGTCTCTAATGATAGGTCTCCAAAACCCACCCACGCCCCGATCTGCAACGAAGCGCCGACGGCACTCTTGACAAATCAAGAGTGTACTTTATTATTATTAATAGTAAAATATGTATTATTTATTTAAACATTATTGCACACATATAGTACAAATGGCGGATTTACTCTCTACCAGTCAACCGAAGAGCTAAGTAAGAATTATTATACATAAATTCAAGCCAGCAATCCGCGTACCTCTGGGCGACTTCCAGGAACATGTCGATGGCCGTGAAAGCGAAGTTGCCGAGCTGCGGCAGAAGCGCCGTGAACAGCGCCAGGAAGAACTCCGTGATCTCCGCCTCGGCGGACGCGTACGCGGGCTCGCACAGCATGCGCAACGCGGTCTCCGCGGCGCACTGTATACTCTCCGTGATGATCTGCAAAATACAAAATCATCATCATCACCAGCCCTTTAATGTCCCCACTGCTGGGGCACGGGCCTTCCCTATGGATGGAAAAATATACTTAGGGAGATTGGGCCATAACCCACTACACTGGTAAAGTGCGAGTTGGTGGGTATTAAAGACTGCATATGCAGCCGGGACCAACGGCTTAGCGTGCCATGCAATATGACAAAAGACATCTGAAGCCGTGTTTTGACGGCAGAGTGGAATACAATTGTCACCACCCCAAATCTCTACCGTGGGTGTCGTACAAGGCGACTAAGGATAACCTAGCAATGTACCTACTGCGACTTTTGTGCCCGATAAATGGCAATAGGCTCCGCCACCTATTACATGGGACCTAACATATTTGGCGAAACGCGGGTGCTAGTTCACCTTTACCTACCCCTTCGGGGATATAGGCATGATTTATGTATGTATGAATCAATAATAAATAAAAAATCAATCAAAGTTGAGCTTTTTGAGTGTCTTATCGTACAAATCGCTTACAGTTCGTGCATAAAATTATCCTTTTGCTTTTCGATTTGGTCAATAATATAATGAATAAGTCAGTTTTCACAAGCACAGGAATAAAATGCCCAGAGCCACATACATACAAACATAAATCACGCCTATATCCCCGAAAGGCAGAGGTGAATTAACACCCACGCTTCGCCTGTTAGGTCAAGTCCCATATAACAGGTGGCGAGTCCATTGCCATTTATCGGGCACAAAATCGCAGTACATTGCTAGGTGGTATAAGAGGAACGGTGCTGCCCATTGTTCATCACTGTTTTATCCTTAGTCGCCTTGTACGACACCCGCGGGAGAGCTATCGGGTGGTGACAATCAGTGGCGGCTGGTGGGTCATCGAACTGGTAGTGCACTTTACTTGCTAACTATAATAATGTTTATGCTCATTTTCACTAACACCCCACACACACGCAGTATAAAATAGAACCAACCCAAAAAACAATTACGAAATGTAAACAAAAACAAACAATAAATAGCGCGTCACTGATACAGCGAAACTTTACTGATAACGAGAGGTCATCGGTCACCCCATAACGCGCGCGAATTTCGCCAAACCATCGGGAATTCTCGGTGCCTCTCGGTAGTCTTCGGTTCACTCGTGCGGCGCGCGAGAACAGTCTAATTTTTCGGTACATTTCTATGAACTATCTTTTGTCTCACGCGCCAGGCGTCTTAGCTCGTAACCCATACAAGTTATATTAGCAGCCTTCGTGCGCTCGCCGGAGCGCACGAGAATATTTAGTTACAGGGAAAATAAGTCTTATTAGCTTAGCAGAGCTGAACCGCCAGTTCAAATTTTTTTAAATCTTTTGAATCGGTGGTTCAGCGCACGAGCGCACTTAAGGTACAGCCGCCTCTGGTGACAATTGTATTCTACTCTGCCGACACGAAACGGCTACCTACGTCATACCTTTGTTAATTCTTATCATTGCGTCTTCTTTCAAACCTCACCTCTCAATATTCTTCGTCATACATACTGCTTATCCCTCTTAAATATTATTGTAAAGTATAAATACCTTTTTCGCCGGCGTAGGCGCATGCTGGAACGCCAGCAACAGCTCGGTGAGAGGCGGCAATGCTACCGCGGGCCCGGCGATCGTCAGGGGCGCTGTCCAAGCGGCCAGCAGGCCGCGAGCCGCGTCGCCGCCCACCGCCGCACCAGCCCCGGCTCCAGGTATGCTGGTTCCCCGGGCCAGCAATAAACATAGCAACGCCTCGCGAACCACTGCCGCTGTCTTTGTGAAACATACATACATAAATAGACACGCGGCGAATAAACTGATAACCGAGTGAACTATAGTCCGACAAAGATTTTGGTGGTTAGAAAAAGAATTTCGAAAAATTATGGTCTTGATGCGGGAATCGATCCCGCGTCCGCTGCTATCCGGGCAGGTGCCTGACCACTCGGCCAACCAAGACACTAATTAACTTGCCGAAATTCCTCTAACCTTTACACTTCACGTTGTAAGCCAACGGATACCCTCGCATGTAGAAATAAAATTCTTTTTCTAACCACCAAAATCTTTGTACTAAGTTTTCTAACATTTATATAATGTTGAAATTAAAATTGAATAGTTTATAGTCCGCCAACTTCGTGCGCGACCTTCTTGCGGTATGAGGGGCGGTGGCGGGGACGGGCGCTCTGGATGTTAGCGGGGGTGGGTGATGCGGGGAGGAGGGAAAACTCGCGCCCCCCCGCATCCCGCGCCCCCGCTAGCATCTAGAGTGCCTCGTCCCCGCCGCCGTCTCGTAACGCAGGAGGCCCCCGTTCAGACGTACGCGCGGGTGAGACGCGGTTCGTTATACATTGCTCGCTACTGGGCAGCATAAGCTACTAATGCTACAATAGCAAGCACTGTATAACGAACCGCGTCTCAGCGAGATTGGGCCTTAGGGCGCATTTACTGCTACGCTGGAGGACTGACAATCAGCACGTTGATCATCATCCATTGCCGGCTACATATGTTTAAGTATTGATACACCGTCACGTTAAAACAGTAATTAATGCTTATCAACGCGCTGAGGCTTCGTCAGAGTAGCAGTACATGCGACCTAACAATTAAAAAATTTACTAGGAACTGGGCAGGATGAGATCATGACAATGTAATCATATCAATATGAATAACGAAGGTGTAAGACAGAGATCTGAATTAACATTCACGTTCGCCAATTACGTAATAGGGGGCGAGCATATTGCCATCTATCGGGTAAAAATTCACCGTATAGTACTAGTTGGTAACAGGGGAACGCCGCTGCCCATTACTCGTCGCTGCTTTACCTTTCGTCGCTGCTTTACCCTACGTCGCCTTGTACGACACCCGCGGAAGAGATGAGGGCCAGTGCAAGTGTATTATAGTTGTTACTTTTATGCAGTTGAGTTGGTCCTTATCGAAAAGGGGAACGAACCCGCGTCCTCCGCAATCAGAGCGAACAAAATTATTTGGAAAGTATTATGCGTCTGTTTTTCATTAATATAATGTTTCTAAAATTTATATAATACTTAAATAAAAATTATAATATGTGTAAAAGTGTATACCTTATTATTTTTTTACCTTTGGCTCTAAATAATGGAGTGATCTTTGCGCATGATTATAGAGATCGCCGACCAATACCACAGGGTCGCTAGAAACTTTGACATTTTTTGTCAAACTGAGCAACAAATGCGCCGCTGCATGGCACAATATTGGCGGTTCCTGTCAAAAAAACTCAATTTAAAACAAAAAAGTTCTCAACCTCAAATTTAAAAAAAAATTAACAAATACTCACTGGCACTTCGTGGGGCATTAGAAAAGGCACAGCGGATGCGAATAGACCCTCCATGGTGTGAGGTGGTATACCACACTCGTTCGCATAGCAAGACCACGCCCCCATACACGCGAACATTTCTGCATGGCTATAGAGAGAATAATTCTGCGTAAAACATACATACATACATAAATCACGCCTATATCCCCGAAGGGGTAGGCAGAGGCGAATTAACACCTACGTTCCGCCAACTAGGTCAGGTCCCAGGTGGAGAGCTTATTGCCCTCTATCGGGGACGGAAATCGCAGTACATGCTAAGTGGTGTAAGAGGAACGCTGCTGCCAATTGCTCATTGCTGTACGAACCCTTGGTCGCCTTGTACGACATCTACTGGAGAGATGGGGGTGCTGACATACATACATAATTCACGCCAATATCCCCGAAGGGGTAGGCAGAGGTGAACTAGCACCCACGCTTCGCCAATTAGGCTAGGTCCCATGTAATACTTACGTCCCATGTAATAGGTGGCGAGCCTATTACCATTTATCGGGCACAAAAGTCGCAGTACTTTGCTAGTTGAATCCGAATAATACCAGCGCCCTCTGCCCGGCTAGCATAATGACCTAGGATATGATTTAGCCATTTATCGCTTTTAACTGTTAAAACCTATGGATCTTTGACAGTTCAAAGCGATAAATGGCTTTATCATATTATGTTTCGGTGCTCATGCTAGCCGGGCTGGTGTTTTTTACTATTAAATATTCCAATAGTTGCATATAATTAAAGTCCACATACACTTGAATGTGCGCATGCGCATGTGCCGGCGGGTGGGAGCCTCGGTGTGGTCGCGTGAGCGCCGCACCTGCTAGAGCCGCGCTTGTGCGTTCCATCAGGGCCAAGCCTGCGGTACGATGCGTGCTTTCCGGATCTAGAAAAACACAATATAATATAAAAACCAGAAAGAGTCTAGATTAGTAATGTCTATTAACGTGCCATTAATACGAGGAGCACACAGCGGCATAGCGCGCTTGGCCTGCCATTGTGTAAACTAAGCAATGTCGCTAAGGCCCTGATAAACTGGTAGTAAACATGGTATAGCTATTCCGCGTTTTGTCTTCCTCCTCACAAATATGATTTTAAATGCGAGAAAAAAAGCCCAATCACTGACTAACTGGTACTTAACCGTGTTTATTATAAAGCTGTCAGATAGGAAAGGAGACTAACCTGCGAGAAGCGCGGGCGCTAGACGACCCAGGACCCGGGTGAGTGTGGCTAGATCCAACAGCGCGGCCAGCAACCGTTCGCCGTCGGCAGATGCGCCTGCGCGGCCCGACGCCCGCGCATGCACCCCAACCAGACATTGCCACCGTTCTAGCTGTAACATACGTACAATAGGCATGACGAATGATTTTGGAATTCTCTTCCGCAGTGTATGTAGAGTAGACATTTACTATTTACGAAAATTTATTTACCTTTATTTCGGTAATAAACTAACGTTAGCCATTTTTCTAATATTTTTTGAATAGTGCGCGAAAACAGCCTGCAGTGTCATGGCGTCGGGTCTGACTTTACGATTAGGTAAACGTCAACGCATTCAGAGGAAAACTAGTCACATAGGCGTCACAGTATAGTCTGGTTTACATAGGCGTGACGTCATGCACAGTAGTAGTAGTGTTTCAGCCAAATGGTTTTGTATTTAATCGGCATGTTTTATTTTAGTAAAAATAAAATAAAACCACTAAAATACTGCTAAATTAGTTTTTTAAATCCCTTTAATATGTATTTTCCCCTAAAATCATTAAATCATTGATTTTTTGATGATGTCGTCAGGCCTATTATGACACCCTTTTCCACCACACAGGGGTAGGCAGGAGATCACTCCTTTCCACTTGCTACGATCCATAAATACTTCTTTCTTAAAATAACTTTAAAATAACCTTACCACGTTCCTGAATATATCCAGTGGCACCAAGTCCGCAACACGCGCTATACACTCTATGCAGTGTTTCAGGAATGTTTGCCACTCAGTCTCGCCCTAAAAACATTATGCATTTTAAATCTATTTAACAATAAATATGCATGCAAATAATGCAGCGGAGAAATAATGCAGCGGGTCCCAGCCATTTGTGGTTTGTGGTTTGATTACAAATTTAATTTGACTTACATCATCATCACAAATTTCATTATCGAGCTGTTGAAGTTGTGCCTTGTTGTGTTGGAACTGTATTTTGTTTAATACCCTGTCGACTAGAGCCTGCAGCGCTTCCCAGTACCTTAAATACAATAAGTTAATTATGAAAAGATAGTTTGGGTACCGTGTGGCGATAAAAACAATAGTGGCAACGAATTCACTTACTTTGCTGTGTCTTCCGGTTTCAGAATGTCAATAAATTGTATCCATACATCTAAGCAGTTTACAAAAATAGCACACGTGGGCACCTAAAATGTTTAAAAAATATTGTTAAAATGGCTAAGAAAAAATTAAATAATAACAAGTTACATTTAGACAGTTAAACTGACTAATTCTTAAGTGAATAAGGATTTTTTAAATATTGTTTTCACTAACCTGGAATGTATACTGGAATAAATAAGACAAAAATTCTATTGCATTGAATTCGGGCTCCGCTTCGAGGCGTTTAAAATGCAGTGAAATAAATAGTTTCAGAAACTCTGCCAATTTATTTAAGTAGCTGAAATGAATAAAAATGCTTGTTTTATGAACACTTCATTTAAAGACGTTCGTTTGTTAAAAACATAAAAACATTATTCCACAGTTTAAGTATCTTTAATATGGTCTAAAAACATGGAATTAGATTACAGTTAGAAAATAAACACTTTCGAACACCAATTTATCTTTTATTAGAGTCTGTTTTTGTAAAAACAAGCAGCTCGCTAGTGAATTGCACGTGGCTGTTAATTCACCTCTGCCTAAACACGGGCGTGATTTATGTATGTATGTATAACCCGGTTAAAAAATCTGTAGACCTGTCTAGAATGTGTAGGCCCTCCCCATTCCCAGTGCAATCTTTAAATCAATCACAATATAGTCGGACAACTTCGTGCGCGACCTTCCTGCGGGGGGTGAGAGACGTTGGGGGGGCTGAGGTGTTGTATCCTCTATTGCAAGAGTTTTACTTCCTCCCCGCACCACCCGCACCCGCTAACATGAAGGAAGGCAGGAAGGTCACGCACGAACTTGTCGGACTACATTAATTCATAATAACGGACGCCACAAGGGAAAGAAATCGAAGTTAATAGTGATACTTGTTTTCCACACTGTATAGGAGCGTCGACGTAACTACGTCAACGCCAGGTCTACAGATATTTTAACCGGGTATTTTAACGTAGGTATAAAGAGAGGGTTCATACTCCGGATGTGCGTGGAGCATGTAGTGGGGCGCGTGCGTGAGATGCCGCAGCAGGCGTAGGGCTCCGTGGTGCAGGCGAAGGGCCGTCGCCGCAGACGAGGGTGGAGCGTACCGCCTGTACAACAGCTCGCAGACCCCGCCCAGACCGCCCAGCGCCGCCTCCATACTCTACCAACGCGTTATATCATAACAATGATAATGTACGAGCCATAACATTGTTAGCTAGTTTTAAGTATAGCCAGAAGTGTAGCGGCGCCTTTACTGTCAGGTCGCAACTGCAAATGAATGTGCAACTGCAGCAAATTTATACTAATCATTTTAACATTATATCAGTGTATGAGCAGCACTCAAGCAGAGCGGTTTGATTTATCGTTAAGCCCTCATATTATCAACCCCCAAAAGTGTGATAACCCCTACATTTTTTTTGGTCCTTCGAGCCTTCATTCAACATATAGTTAATTGACGTCTCTGAATGCAGCAGTAACCGATGATCACTAAGGCATTGGATGGATGACAAAAAGTTTACTATCCACCGTGCTCAGGAAGGATATTAAAGCGATGGTCTCTAAGGCCGGTCATTGGATGGATGACCAAAAATATATTATCTCGAGTTTCGGAAGGATATTAATTATTAACTGGTATAATTACAATACACATATAAATTGTCAAGACGATAACAATATTAACAGCTATAGTTTGTAAAATATAGGATGATTCATATGACAGCTGTAACACTAAAACACTTTTTGTCTATCCTTTTCGCACTTACAGCAGTTTTATATTTGTTGCTTGCTGTCATTCTAATCATGTTACATTTTAAGGACTGTAGACTGTGGCATAGAGTTAATTTACCTGAGATTGTGTTGCTATGCTGCCCCAATAGAAAACTGTGGTAACAAGGGACGGTGGAACGTGCGACGACAACGGCAGCCATGAGAATAAATGTTGTAGTGTTGTCAAACATTTCACTACAATCTCCATATTCAAAGACCTAAAATATTATAAAACATGTCAACATTAAGGCCTCACTCAAACTGCAGCGGTCAGCGGTGGCGGTAGCGGTGGCGAACAGTTATAATATAACGTATAGATAACTCATGGACATTATTCAAACCAGCGCGGTCAACGTTTGTTCGGGTTCGCCACCACCACCGTCCCGCCACCTCTGCTGTTTGAGTGCGGCTTAAATAAGAAAACTATAATGGACAATATAGAAATAAAACTGTTAAACAGGCACAACACAAAAATATTTTAAGCCATTGTTGCTTGAGAGCGAAAAAATAATACCAACAACAGAACAGCATACCCAAAGAGAATTGAGCAGTATGAATTTGAATGTTTTTATCCCAATCAGTCTCTGCGTTCATCGGTCTTAAGACATGGTTCTTTCTCTCTCTCTCTCTTTTCTAGACATTCAATTATCACAAGCATCCTTCAAAAGGGAGTGGATGACTTGATAATGTTTGACTAATTTTAATGGACACTCATCCATTACTTATTCTATATGGGTTCGGCCAACTATGTTCACTCAACATACTGCGCCGACGCAAGATAAACTGGAAACAGCGCAGGAAGAAGAAGATGACAGTAGGGAACTCTTGAAAAGTGACTGAATATCGACTTTGGTGCGGCCAGGATGGTTTCATTCATACTCAAGCAGTTGCTTTCAAATCAATACTCACTTGTCAATACTGTGAACTTCGTGTGCGTTGGCTAATAAATCAGGAAGGGCAGAAGTTTGAGGAATGCCGCTTGTAGGTGACGGAGGCGGGTTAGACTGGCCTTCTTTCTGGGCGTTCTTCTCCAATATACCTGAAATTTTACATTTAGTTAACAAACTTCACCACCTCTATGAAATATCAAAGGAATGAAACCAAAATTGTGTTGCCGAAAAAGAATATTATAATGGTATTAGAAGATGAAGCAACTGCCCATTCGTCATTGCTGTCTTATCCCTTAGTCGTCTTGTACGACACCTGCAGAAGACATGTGGTATTCTGCATTGCCGTCATCATACGGCCGTGTGATATTAAGAAACTACTATTTGCATATCTTATCAGTCCATCTAGTAGGAAGTGTGGCTGGCTGGGTGGTAATTGCCTTGGTAAATACTTACCTTTTGGTAAGTAAGATTATGGTCAATAAGAAAAGTATAGACAGTTTCCCACAGGCCATATTCAATTTAATCTTACTACATAGAAAAACTATAGCTATAAATCACAGGCGTTTGTAGATAGTATAAGCTTGGCTAACCTTACTATTGGCAGCAAATGAATCAGCACATGTTTATCTATGCCTTAGTATTCTATTTAGTAATTCATTTCCTTCAGTATTAAACTATACTTACTACTAAGAGCTGTAAGCATTTGAGGCATGCCCTTGAGCATGAGACGCTCGAGCTGATTGCGGCGAGCAGAGGGCAACAAAACACCAGTATCACGGGCTGCTCCCAGCTCCTCACTGGCTGCTTGGGCCAGTATCAGCCCAAGAAGGCATCTACGTCCTTCACACTTGATTAGCTGTAATTTAATTAGTAAGCTATATAAAATTAAATTAAATTGAAAATGAATTGCATAATTTATGACATGGACCCTCGGAGTAAATAGGACTGGAGTAGCCTTTGCCTAACATTCCCCTCCGCCAAACGCACAAGCATCGGATGCCTGTGCGTTATATAAAACTAGTTGAGCCATTTTAAAACCACAATAATCAGAACGTCTTACCGTGCAGAGCTCCCACTAAAATGCCTGCCTGTGCTGTTTTTACCGTAAAAAAAAAGTCTAAAACATCTAGTATTCAAAAAGATGGCGTCACATTTCATTTTTAAGTATTATTTTTAAGATTTGATATTTATTTACTTCATAATTTCATGTTTTAGCATACTACAATTTCAAATTTCGCGCTATAGTCTCGTGGGGAGTGCGGCCGTGACGTCATCAAACGAACGTCCAGCGCACTCTCCACGAGACTACCTAGGGTTGAACATTATCGCATTCCAATTAATTAGACAATAATTTAAAAAAAGTTTGTTGTTAATAAATAAGTGTAATTTTGTCATTTTGTATTAATTAATTACCAATTATAATTTCGTTTTAACAATATACGTTGCGTGTTTATATTTAGTTTAGTATTAAGTACATACCTCCTACAATTTTGCGGCTGCTTGAAGCCTATTTTTTGCCACACTACATGGAAATATAAAATAATAAGTGAATTAATAAAATAAAACAATAATTAGACTATTTTGCCCTTTATTCATGCTGGGCGGCGCTCATAAACATTAAGAGTACCTATGCTTACAGCGTCCCTGACTTTATAAAACAAGCATGGGTAAAAAGGTACCAGCACAGCCGTTTATTTCTGAGAAACCTAAATTTTTTTTCGAGCCCCAGTACAAATTGTTTTTTTTTTGTAATCAGCAACCCTAATTGAATTGCACTTTATTAATAGTGATGTCAACGTCATCGATATTGCTATTTTACGAGGGAGTAATGAATGAATGAAAGTAACATTAAATTGAAAATATGTATTATGATTTAAATCTATACACTGTGTTCCTGAGGTTATACATTAACTTCGGCTTTTTATTCAGACTATTAAATTGATCATTTTTTATTATGGATTAAATTTATGATACTTTTATGAATTGAAGTTCCTTGAATTTTGAAATCCTAGAATAAAACTATAGAGATATAGAATAAAACAGGTCAAGTCCACCTTAAACCAAATGGCATATATGATGTTAGTAATTGCCGTGTGGTGACGGCAGAGCAGAATATAATTGTCACCACCTCAAATCTGTCCCGTGGGTGTCGTACAAGACGACAAGTGATGAGGAATAGGAAGCAGCGTTCCTCTTATGCCACCTAGCAATGTACTGCGACTTTTGTGCCCGATAAATGGCAATAGGCTCGCCACATTTTACATGGAACCTAAAATAATTGGCAAAACGTGAGTGTTAGTTCACCTCTGCCTATCCCTTCGGGGATATAGGCGTGATTTATTTATGTATGTATGTATGAGAGAAGAGGAAGTGAAATCTCCAATGTTTTTACATTTTGTCTGTCTGTATGTATGTTAGTGCACGCATCATGCATAAACTACGAGACGGATTTTGATGACATTTGGTATGATGATAGCTAAATGTCATTGTCAACATTTAAGTTAATTAATATTTAAGAGCTCCTTTAAAAAACCCGGTGGTCCAAGTGCAATACTTCGATTTACTAGGAGTTAGGTATGTTGCACCAAAGTCTTCCGACTTTTATGTACATAAATGAAGCTTTTGGAAAATATTATTGTAGTATTAAAATCAGAAATGATCTGTATGTGTAGTTCAAGCAAAAATACCTCTGCCCCTAGCCGGTATCCTAATTGCTGGTATTTATACTGTAAGCTTTCACATTCCCGAAACATCTAATTTTTAATTTTTATTTTTAGTTTTCCTAAAGAATACAGCACACGAAAAAAATGGGTTGATGCTTGTAATAGGCACATCTCTTGGGCATTTACAAGAACAAGTACTATATGTTCTGTAAATTTTGAGCCGTCTCAGTTTCAGAAATTATCTACCAATAGAAGAAGATTTTATAGAATACAAGTTTGTTTTTCCTCGCAATTGTGTTGAAAAACGTCGTATGCAACTCGTATGCATTGGTCATTACACGCTATTACCTTGCGTAGTATTACCTTTTAAGTTCCACATATTTTGATTTTTGATTCCCCTTAAAATTTACCAAATCCCAGTCTTTAAGAATACTAACGCAAAATTAATGCATTCATTCATTGAACGAAACTGATTTATCGATATTGATATTCTCGTGCTATGTCATGACACTACTCACAAAATGACATTCGTGCGTTTGAATAGAACGTTAACACACTGTTTTAAGTATGTGTGCGTGAATTTTAAAAATGTGTGTCGTATTATGCATGTGTGCGTTTGTAAATACGCAAAAAGAATAATAATTTATTAAAAACTGATTTTCTGAGTTAGGTTAAGATTTTTTAAGTTGTGAGATAGCCAATTTAACTCCATAATATTAATATACTTATAAATTGGTCACAATAGCACATACCTCAACAATGTTACAGAAGAAATCAGGATACAGATGTGGCCAATCATAGCGGGCAATTGAGACCATTAATGCAGCAACCTTATTTCTGATAAAATACAGCATCAATTCATGCTTAGCAATCAATTCATTCCACAATGTGAGTCGTATTTCAGTCTTCTCACCGTCTGATAAACTTATCCACTGCTTGTTAATTATATTCTGGAAGTAGTAACATGCAATTAATTAATAGTGGGCACAATTTTGTCACATACAAAAACTAGTTTCTACGGACGGATCGTTTCTTCGGATAGTTTCTTCTAACGGAGTTTCTTGTCCTATTGCCTTGCCTATCCCTCTCAGAACAAGGCCTCTTTCTAGTTTGCACTAGTTTGTTTGTCTAAATGGATGGCACATCACTTTAAATATTTGAAACCTTTTGACATACACATTTTACAATGTTAATCATATTTAATATACGTTATATGAATAAAACATAATTTTTTATTTATGTATAATCACCTCTAAAGTAGTTAAAGTGAACATGAGAACATATTGATTTTGAGACTTTTGAAGAAATATTAAACAGTGTTTCCAGGAGTCCTGGCGATTAGAAAAATTTTCCAGCATGCTTTCTATTTGCCTTTTCCTGAGATTACTAGTTGTTGGAGCAAAAAACTCAGACATCAACATTTCCAATGAGGCCAAAGCCTCTTGTATTTCCATTTCAGCCTGAAAACAAAATATTCTTAAGCATAACAACATATCTCTAAAATGGATTGCTTTGTTAATTTAGTTTTGTTATTCTACTTCTAAAATAATGAGATATTGTCATTGGTAAAATCACCTCTGATTGATGGAACACAACAGTGTAAAAATTCAATAAATCTTGTCTAGTATGTATAACTACTTAAACCGGCTAAAGATCAAGACTTTCAGGTCCAAAAGAGGAGTGCTCTTTTGACCTTGTTTGACATGACAGATTGCTAAAACCTACCATCATGGAAACACCTAACCCACTCTTGAATGCGGCTCATACAACCTATTTTACCATCAGTATTAAGCAAATAAAGATATTCTTATTCATGGGCTAGTGCCCAGGTATATCTGGTGAATCAATGGACAAAATAAAAAACTTAATTTCTCAGGTAACGTTTTCTAAGGTAATGTTAGTTGACATTGAGATGGATGAATATAAACTTAGTTGCAAATGTTTCACTGTGTTTCAAAATCAAATCTGTAGCACATAAGTCATTTTTATTTGAAATACATAACCTAACCACAAATTAGTGTAACATGTCATTGTTATAAAATTATAATACTTTTAATAACTGTGTAGCTATTTCATATATATTTTGACCTCAAGAATAGTAGTATTGAATAGGATATATTGCTTTCATTTTAAATTTAACTAAGAAAATGTCTTTGACATATCCAACATAATCATTAACACTTACCATTATGTACTTAATCAAACAGTAATCATTAATTACAAATATTACAATATCTAATAAGATACAGACATTTATTACATTACTATTTACTTAGTTGTATCAAGATTTTAAATAAAATTTGTTTTTTTGATTTGCAAAATAAAAACAAGTCCAGCCCGAGCTTACTCTTGTTTTTTTTTTGGATTTTTGGCTTGGAATCTAAGACTTTTGAGCCGTATTGTTTTT
The DNA here is from genome assembly GCA_963931975.1 of Cataclysta lemnata. Taxonomy (NCBI): domain Eukaryota; kingdom Metazoa; phylum Arthropoda; class Insecta; order Lepidoptera; family Crambidae; genus Cataclysta; species Cataclysta lemnata. The sequence continues at coordinate 5,403,960 of OZ008350.1, read as the reverse complement.
TTTTGGACGTAGAAGTATAGTACTAATAAACAAGTTTAAAATAATAATAAAGACCAAAAAGCACTTATTCAACAAATAAAGAAACTTCTTACGTAAGACCAACTTTTTAGCTGTATTAAACATTACATTATGATGTCGCAGTGATATAACACACTTAAAAGTTCCTAATAAGGATTGAAATATTTAACACTTTAAACATTTGCTAAACCATTGAGATTGAACGTCATGGTATGTACGACTTATCACTGTCCATACATACACAATAACTATATACATATTGTAAAAGAAGGTCAAAAGTAATTAAAATGTATAAGCGTCAACGATAGCAGGCCAGCAAACGTCCTGCTTTAACGTGGTCATGATACGAACAATCTTAACGGAACGCCATTCAAGAGCCATTGGTAAGGCCCTAGCTAGGAAGACTTAAAAGTATGGCTATGATATGGTATATTTTAAATCCTGTTGCCCTCCCAAAAGGAAGAACAAATTTAAAAAATCACATGGACAGGACAGGTGACAGGGTTGTCAAAATTGACGGATATTTTCTGTCACTTGTCAGTTAATTCTGTTAATGTTTTTTTTTGGCTTGGCTTGGCATGCTTGGCTTGTTCAATCTTTATTTTGTGATTTGTGCCTTCAACCGAATCCTTTATCAATAATAGTATGTTATTTCACCGTGACTGAAGCAAAACCATTATTATTTGTCTTGGGTATGCACTTAACATTTAACTTGTTATTTCCATTTAATGTTCTGTAAAAGTAAACAAACTTTTAAATTATTGCTCAATACAGACTTTAAGAGAAATTCTATGCTGGCCTGGGACTCGCTCATCCCATCATAACAGTCGACTAAGAGAGATTGCCCTGTATAGACCATTAAGTACCTTGGGGCACCTGAATGGTGGAGGGCAAACCACCAACAACAGCATACCCAAAGAGGGTTGGTGTCAGGGAGGCGGAGGGCTGTAAAACCTTAGCCAAACCTTGGGCAATATGGATTAGAATGTTGTCACTCCAATCACGCTCTGTTCATCAGTCTTTCGACATGGTCCGTCTCGTCTCTTTTCTATATATTCATTTGTTACCTTTACGGTGTGGTGGATGTTAAGAGTCAAAAGGGAGTGAGTGGCTTGAAGACGTCTGACCAATATGAATGGAAGAGTAACTGGGAACAGGGCAGGGAGAAGAAGACAGACTTTAAGACAAATTAGTACACTTTAGTATTGCAAAACATATACTTGCCATTTGTTTTAATTGGTAATTTAATATTTGTTTAATCTTTTCCAGATTTGTCATAAATTAATATATGATTGCAGATTGATCATGACTGATAACATTTTCAAAAGTTGGGCAGAATCGGACGATGAAAATGGTACTTGTCTATATTAATTTGTGGAAAATAGTTTTGTGGAGTTACTATTGTAATAATTATCAACATGAAATTTTGCAGGTGCACCTTGTGAGTCAGAAATAAATTGCTCACAAAAGGGTATCAAAACAGAATTTACTTCGGACAGTAGAGATAATTCCAGGTCCCGTAAGCGATTGAAACATCATAGTACTAGTGATTCTGACAGCTCTAAAAACAGGTATAATATAATCTTCTTTTAGTCTACAATCTAAAATAATATATAAGTTTGATATGTTTTTTTTGTACTTGTCCAATTTGGTAAACGTGACAAAAAAGTCTTCAGAATTAATAAATTGAGCAAAACAGATAGAGGAATATGGGCAGAGGATGTGAGCACTCAGGTTGCAAGTCCCATATTCCTTTCTTTAACACCCGCATTTACATTGTTCATTCATATTTAATTATGTTTACTGATTAGGACACGTAAATTAATTCACACTATACAATTAAATTTATACACTTTCAGCCGCAAACCCAGAAAACAATTAGAATTTGAAACAGATGTACTTATTCTCCAAAGAAGACAAAAACAAATAGATTTTGGAAAGAATACTGTTGGTTACCATAATTATACTTCACAAATAGAAATGTAAGTGTTGAAATAAGTCAATTTTCCAGTGGGTGTTGTATACTTAAAGTGTCACCTAGTTAGTTACAACTATAAAATAGTGATATACAATAAGTCAATACCACTGTCTTACTTTTAATAGTAGAAGAGAATGGGGGTGTTGACAATTATATTCTGCTTTGCCATCACCACACAGCTAATTTATCCCAATATATTGAGGTAAAAAATGTTTTATTACTACATGTTGTTAAGAGCAGGCTTTTGTTGGTACAACAGCATATTTTGTAACTAAATATATGGTAATGGGGTTATCCAACATTGCACAAAACTTAATTAATTTTAATGTTGAGGAGGCATGAGGCAAACCAGACTGTTTTCTGAAATAACTGTAAATTTTAGTGACAAACGTACCAAAGATGATCCCAAGACACCAGACAAATATTCAAAATACAGCAGAAGATCATGGGATGCCTTAATAAAAATGTGGAGGAAAAAACTGCATGAATATGATACAGATGAAAAAAAAAATGATGATGATTGTGTAAATTCTGATGAAGACTAGAAAAATTACATGGTGCCTACAAACGTAGCATATAATGTGGAATATTTATCTCCAATGTTTTATAAAACCTTTACATGGGCATTAAATAAACAATTTGTATTAATTGGTAATTATCTATTTATTATTTCCCCTTGACCTGTTTTTTCAAAATTTCTAACCTTTTCGATTTTCTAGAATGGATGATGATGTCTACATATATACATAAATCACGCCTATATCCACGAAGGGGTAGGCAGAGGTGAACTAGCACCCACGTTTCGCCAATTATGTTAAGTCCCATGTAATAGGCGGCGAGCCTATTGCCATTTATCAATTTATCCTTAATCGCCTTGTACGACACCCATGGGAGAGATTTGGGGTGGTGACTATTGTAATCTAGTCTGCCGTCACCACACGGAACTGATGATGATGTCTTGAGTCTCAAATACGTATTACGTATATACCTAGGTGGCACACACTGCATTACAACGAACCATTGATTTAATCAGTGATACATGTTTATAATATTTTTTTTTGTAAAATTCGTCGGCGTCGCGGACACGTCTGAATAAGGCCCAAACAGAAAACAGGAACGTGGAGGTTTCTTTTATAACCCAGTTAGGCTGTTGGCCGAACTCTTCTTACTCGCGAACAACATCTTTTACTAGATTTTTAGAAAAGGCAAAAGTCTTTCGAGGGCCTCCCACTGCCGAAGTTTCTTGGGGGACGCTATAAATTGGCTTATGATTACCTTACAGCGCTTACGCACTACGTCTGATCTGATTCCGAGAAAAAAAATATTGGTTTAGAAAACTCTGATAGAGATCGGATGTAGTCTGTAAGTTATCATAGAAATTGTTCTACGGCTACAACGGACCTTGAAAATCACGGATTTCGGACCTGTAGGCCTATTCGCCAACTTTTTTTGACAGTTGTAATTGATGATCACCGAACTATTAACATAACATAACCATTACCGTCCTATTTACTCCGAGCCATTACCGTATTCACAGGACAAGTGTCACAATAGCGTTATAGTAAAGTAGTAATGGATCAGTAAATACTTTATTTATCACTCTCAAGTGTAAAAATAAGTTAGCGAATAGGCCTGCTGTGGGGTTATTATGTAAGCCGGTTGCTAGCTTTAGGCTACCCGTCTGTCTCACACTTTGCTATAATCCGACAAGTTCGTGCGCGACCTTCTTGTGGTATGAGACGGTGGTGGAGACGGGGTAACGGGGCACTAGATGTTAGGGGAGGCGGGTGATGCGGGGGTCCCTCCTCTCCGCAGGAAGGTCGCGCACGAAATTGTCGGACTATTTGCGCTCAATGAGTGAGAGTGACGGGTAGACGAAAGCATGCAATCAGCTTCCATAATACCGCAGCAGATCTTGGGTTCCACGAGTGTGTCTAATTACTCGAGTCCACTCCACAACCTCTCTAACGCGGAGGCACAGTGCGCTTGGCCTGCGATTGCGTTAACTAAGCAATATCGCTAAGGCCGGTCATTGGATGGGTGACCAAAAATTTACTATCACGAGCTCCTCCGTGCTTCGGAAGGCACGTTAAGCCGTTGGTCCCGGCTGCATCTGCAGTCGTTAGTACCCACCAACCCGCACTGGGCCAGCCTGGTGGGTTATGGCCCAATCGCTCTATATTGTTCCATCCATAGGGAAGGCCCGTGCCCCAGCAGTGGGGACATTTAAGGGCTGGTGATGATGATGATGATAATGACTCCACAACCCCTACCTCGCTAACAAGGTATGATGTGAATGGTGAGCCCCTTTGGATCTTTTGGATCTTACGGCCGCGTTTGGTCGAATATTCAGATTGCTGGCTGTCGGCCAAGAGGTCCCGGGGTCGAATCCTGGCGAGGGGCAATTTTGTGATGAACACGGACTTGTTCTCTGTAGGTATTAGGACGTCGATCACAGTCTAATAAAGCCATAGCAGCTCTATGCTTATAATTTTAATGTTCCATATTATAGACCATCTGCTATTAAAAGCTATGTTATAATAATATATATTTATAACCACATTGTCCAGTCTCTACATAATCCAATAAGCAAGGGCACTTGAAGTAGACAATTTTTAACAAATTATTTCTTTTGAGTGCTCAGCAGTGGCGGAGCGTCCATATAACCCGATTCCCAACAGCCGTACCAAACGAGCGAGCATAAAAAAATCATTACCATAATTCAAGTACAATACCATTTTATAAGCAAATAAAAAAAATCCATCAATATAATCTTATCATAACAGTATTAAACGCGCGCGAAACAATATGCAACACAGGTACATACAATTCGCTCCCGCTCTCTAGATTCCTTCAACTAACTCGCTAAACATCGAGTTATGGACGCCTGCTATACAGCGCCTGCACGCACACAGACAAGCGTAGTCTTGTCAGGCGCACGCAACGCGAAATAGTCCCTAAAGTTTGCCTACAAGCCGGCATCAAGCCGGCATTTCGGCAGCCTACGCGCTTATGCATCGATACACTACGACACACGCACACATTAGTAATAAACTCCCACGAAAACAAGTTCCGTCAAAAGTAAATATTTTAGATCTTATTGCAATAGCCATAAAAGCGGAATTTCTTTTGTGAACTGCACTCAATATCGCGGTCGTGCGCCGCTCCTGCAAGCCGCTCCGGACCGGGTTGAATCGTCTTTCTGGCTGTATAAAACAAAGCACAAGCACGCAAAAGTGGCAACGTAGTTCTCCGCTTCGTCACTAGATGGCGTTGAACAGTTGTAGCCGTGTTCTAGCAGGCGGTGTTAAAAGTTAATGCTTAAACCATAAGAGGCTTCATATAGTTGTGGCTTGCCTAACTTGTTCTTTCACGCCACGCCACTGGTGCTCAGTTTGTCTTTTAACATGATAGATTTATGCATTATACCCTAAACATAGTATGTATTTCTATAAAATATGTGATGACAGCAGTAAATAAAACGGGAGAAAAAATAAATTTAAATACTATTTATTTTATGACTTAATTCTAATACAATATATGAGTAATTATGTATAATTATTACTGAGTAATCTAATGCAAAGGTATTTCAATTCGATTCAATATATCACGCACTTGTTTTATAACAGCATTTGGTTTGCTTTCTGCAGCGAGTGTTTGTAATTTTTCCATGTAATCTTCAATATTAGCTTCAGACGCGCCTGCAGGACCTCCTATTAAACAACAATTATAAATTAACATACATGAACGAGTAGCATATAGGACGTGTTGCATCAGATACAACTAAGAAATTTTTCTTTTATTTTATTGGAAAACGGCGACTCTTAGGTCACACACGGTTTTTTACCGTCAAAATCTACGGTTAATTCGCCGTGCATAGGCATGGTCATCGGTGTTGTATGGATCACTATGGAAGCTTGTAGACGTGCACGACGCCGCCGCCGAGTGCGACGCGTCTAGGCACGGCGTGATTTTTATCAGTGTTGTATGAGAGCCTATCCGCCAAATACAGAAACCCTAGTAAAAAGTTTGAGTCTTGCTTAACATTTAAATATTGTCAAAATTGACGTTTTTCCATACGAATTCTGACAGTTAATGTCCACTTAACGTTTTAAGCAGTGCCCCAAATTTGATTAGCGTTTCTGTATTCGGGGGTAAGGCCTCTTGTCCACGCCACGGTTGTTCAACCTTACGGCGTGTTAGCCGTACGGTTAAAAAACCGTGTATGGTGTACAAGAGGCCTTATGCTCTATTAAAGCTCTAAATATACTAACCCGGCAAAGCTATAGTCTGCAAGGAGTTTGTCAATGTTGATACCAAAGCCCTTCGATGAGCTAACAATGCCGCTGTTCGTTCGGCAGCAGCAGCAGTTTCTGTGCGAAGACGAGCTGTGGCACCACTTACTTCCTCTGCATGTCTTTGCAAAATTGCATTCTAGAAACAAAATACATACATGATATACCTAGATTCAAAACCTAATTTCTGTCTAACAACCACATAATGAGAGTATAAGAACACTACAAAAAAGTCCCCATTTAGACAAATAACTTCATAAATTTGTATATTTATAATTTTACACAACAATAATTTTACCTGTTGCTCATAATCAGAATTAGCTTTCCGAAGTTGTCTCAATTCAGATTCTCTTAGCTTGTTGTGCTGAAGGAATTGATCAGTGAATATTGGTATGTCTGTGTCACCATTCTGCAATTCTTCTCCCTAAAATAACAAAAGTAGGCACACATATTGTCATCATACATATTATGATGTCTTAGGATCCATCCTAATCATGCACATTAGTATAAAACCATCTTTATTTACAGATTTGACGAGAGACAATTAATACAAAGATAGGAAAATACTCAGAATACAGCTGTATCCTGAGGGAATATAACACTATTTCAACCATTACAACAATTGTTTTTTCCAGTGTTGATCTTTCAATTTCCAATTATTAATTAATTTAAATTACTTTTATGTAAAGGGAGGAAAAAACCTGACTAGAGTTTCTTGCCCGTTCTTCTCAGGACAGGGCCTCCTGGTATTTGCGAACGGATGGCGTAAATTTCTTGTCTTGACGATTCATGAGTGTATTGTAATCATACCAGATATGAATAAACGAATTTTGATTTGATTTGGAGGGAAAAATTTAATTCCATATTTATTTGTTTTCTAACGAATGCTAAAATATTCAAACTACTACATTATGGAATGGCTTATATTTGCTACATTTATTTCTCCTTATTTTTTTTTACATTCAGAGAAATGTTTATTAGACCAGCCATCAGGTTTGCAGACGGCTTCTTTCTATCCATCTTTATGAATGGCCTCTATCAAATCTGATAAATATTTTTGTTTAGCATGAATGATGCTTCTATCGTATTGTCCTCCTTTCTCTTTGGACTGTTTGAAGAAAACTACTGACTTCACTGCATTCTTTGTGTATGACCTCCTATTATAAACAGTACTCACTGATGCTGGAGTAATACATGGTCTGGGACGAGGTGGTGTTTGCTGTCGTGCATTACTAATAGTAGGACCAGTGTTACCACCATTTATAGTTGTGTTTTGTTCTGAAACTAGCTGGGTTTGGGCTGAAAATGTAAACATTACATTTTATCTGATTCATTGAGAACATTTATTTTTGTTTTAACCATATGGTCTGATATTGTTCTATTAAATTATAAAAAAGTAGTTTTCAAAAATTTATTGAGTTCTAATTAGTTCCAACTGTATGATCAGGCAGCTAAGGCGGTAAAACTAGCCTGTTCACCACAGAATTGTTACACATTCCTAATAGGTGACTTACGCAATAACCATAATTAAATTATGCTGACAGTAAGACTACTGATATTCACTACCTGCACTAGGAGCAGATGAATCTACAGAAGTGTTATTATTTTTTACTTTCTTTGCAGCAATTCCAGATTCTTTCTGTTCCATCTGATGCTTTCTAAATTCCTTATATGCATCAGTTGTTTTATATTCTGCCCATTCTTTCAAGTACCTGAAATATACAAAAATATTTTGTTAGCTGTGTGGTGACGGCAGAGCAGAATACAATTGCCCCCACCACCATCTCTCCCATGGGTGACATACAAGGCAACTAAGGGTAAAGAGAATGATGAGCATTCCTCTTATGTTTTACAAGAAATTTCCTAAAATGGACTTGTCTCCTAAATTGGACCTAACATAATGTCATAAAGAGGTGAGATGGTGAGTTATGTATGCATGCTTACACCAGTATTTTAATTTATTTATTGTTCTCATTATTATTATTATATTTATCTCATGTATACTAAGATAATTTTGTAAATACTATAAAAGTTATCAGTAAATAAAAGGCTTACACTAATGTATCTCCTATCGACTCATTGCTCTTGTCTCTTTATTTCCATAATCTTGTTTAGATTTTAGATTTAGTTTTAGATTCGATTCAGGGGTGCACAGTGCACCCTTAAGGGGGTACACATCGCTAAGTGCACACGGGTATGCGACCCCGGATTCCCGAGCTACTACGACTTTTTCCCAAAGATCCTCTCCGAGTCAGTAGTATCCTAATTGTCCCCTTTTCTACCCAAAATTCCACGTCCTTTTCATATTTAGACCTTATTCTACCCTGTCTCCTCTTTTCCCTTCCATTCCGCCAATCCAGGGTCTGCCGTGCCTGTGGATGCGTGGCTAGGGGCGAGCCTAGTCTCAAGCGTGCCTAAGCCCTGGGAGCAGGCGAACCCAGAAAAAGGCTAGCCTTACCCTGGCATGCGGGGCTCTGCCAGGGCCGACAAACTTTTCCCTAGCTTCTCGTGGGGACGCAATGGAATTTCGTAAAATTATCCATAAAAATGGCGGCGATGTGGTTCGCCACCCATCACGTCACGGACCTCGCGGGGGCGGAAAGTGGTTCACGGAGAGCCGCTTTGGTACGTTGAATGTTAGAGGAGGAATGCAAGTAAGATAGATGAAGTATGCGAGATTATGAATAAAAGGCATTTTGATGTGTTGTGTTTGAATGAGACGAAAAGGAAAAGTAGTGACACCACCGAACATGGCCCTTATACAGCATACTGGTCTGGAGTTCCCGGATCCAGCAGAGGCAAACAGGGCGTTGGGGTCCTACTTTCCAATAGAATGGCAGAGTGTGTGATTGAATATAAGTGCGTGAGTCCCAGGCTCTTCTGGCTGAGGTTGAAGGTTGGGCTTACTCGAATCTTCATCCTTGGTGTATATGCACCTACAGATTTAGGTTCGAGTAGGTCCAAAACAGATCTTACAAGTCAGGAGGAGTTCTGGGATAGCATGAGAGATTGCCTGAAACAGTGCAAGGAGAATGAGAGAATTAAAATGTTAGGTGATTTTAACGGATGGGTAGGAATAAATATGGAGGATATGAAAAGGTATTAGGTAAATTTGGGGATGAAAAAGTCAATGAGAATGGGAAAAGCTTGTTAGATGTGTGTTTGGAATGGAACCTCTTAGTGACAAATACGATGTTTGCCCACAAGAGGATCAATATGTATACAAGAGAGGATAAATACTCGAAAAGTATGATTGATTTTGTGATTGTGGATGAAAGATTGAGAAGTAAGGTTCAGGATACAAGGGTACTCAGACCACTTCCTGGTAGTTAGCCGAATAAGTGATCTGTTTAAACAATGGCGGCACCGTACCACGGCCCCTATAAGTATCCTGGAAAGGATAAAAGTAAAAAATTTGCAAGAGGTGCATGAGGAATATGTGCGAAAGTTGAATGAAAGGTTAATTGAATCTGACGTAGATTCAGTAGCTGAGATAGAAGACATATGGAAGGTTTTTAAAGATGACGTTGTGAATGTAGCTACTGAAGTATGCGGTGTGGCGAAAAGAGGGAAAGGAAAGAGACAGAAGAGTGAATGGATGGATGGAGAAGTACAGAAGGTAGCGAAAGATAAGAAGAAACCTTGGCAAGATTGGTTAGCAAAGAGAGCTGACCAAAGGATATGTAAGGTGACAATGGCGGATGAAGACGAAGCGAAAAAGAAATATAAAAGATTGAATTTGTTAGTGAAGAGTGTAGTGAATAGAAAGAAAGATGAACGAAAAGATGAGTTTGATAGAAAAATCTCTGACAATTTCCAAAATAACATTAAATTTTTTTGGAAATCTGTACGGACAGCTCGAGGAAAGAGCGCAATCTCGGAGTTGATACGAGTCAGAGACAAGGATGGAAGTGTTTTGAATGGCGAAGAAAGAGTGCTGAATAAGTGGAAGGTGGAAGGAATATTTCGAGAGTTTATTTGAAAGGTCAGATGATATAGTCCAGTCCCAGGCTAATCATGTGGAAGAAAATTTGAATGAGAATGAAATAAGTATGCATGAGATTGTGCAAACATTGAAAGGTATGAGAGCAGGAAAGGCGGCAGGGTGTGATAGGATATCGGTCGAGATTGAAAGGATTATAAAAGAGGCTAATGATAGAATATGGGACGTGCAAGCAGGGTTTCGGAAGGAAAGGGGATGTACGGATCAAGTCTTTTCTCTACGATGCATTACTCAGAAATCTCTGGCTAAAAGCCAACGAGTATATTGCGCTTTCGTAGACTTAGATAAGGCTTATGACCGAGTGGTGAGGCATGAACTGTGGTCGATTTTGTCAGGGTGAGCAGCAGCCTAATACAGGCGTTGAAATCTCTTTATGAGGATTCGAACGCTTGTGTTAAGATAAATGGCGCATACAAAGAGTCGTTTCGCATCGGTACAGGTGTGAGACAAGGATGTGTAGCGTCACCATGGCTGTTCAACTTATACATGGATAATTGTCTGACGAGACTAAAAGAATTTGATTGTGGATTACGAATGAACGAGTTACTTATCAAATGTCTGCTGTACGCTGATGACCAGGTTATATTAGCATCATCAAAAACAGATTTGCAGGAGATGGTAACAGTTATGCATGAAGCTTTGACAGAGAAAGGGATGAAAGTAAATGTAAGCAAGACAAAGATCATGGTTTTTGAAAGGGATGAACAAATGACGAAGTGTGAAATTAAGATAGCGGGTGAGAATGTTGAACAAGTGAAAGAGTTTGTATATTTAGGATCTGTATTTACGAGAGATGGAAAGTGTGATAGTGATATTGAAAAGCGGGTGAAAGCTGGGAATATGGTAAACAGGGCTTTGCACACTTTTCAGTTTTGGCTTTGAACAGCCAAAGCGTGTCCAGAAAGGCTCGTAAGTCTGTTCATAACGGAGTGCTGGTTCCGACATTAATGTATGGAAGCGAAAGTTGGGTATGGGAGAAGAAGCATGAAAGTAGAATAAATGCAGTAGAAATGAGAGTGTTGAGGAGCATGGCTGGAGTAAGGCTGAGCGACCGATTGTATAACAGTGTGATAAGAGAAAGATGTAATGACTAGGATTGAGAAAGGGATGCTCGCATGGTTTGGTCACGTCGAAAGAATGGATGAAAGGAGAATGACAAAAAGGATTTACGTGGCAAAAGTGAATGGAGAAATGGCAAGGGGAAGGCCTAGGCGGATCTTTCATAATCAAATTTAAAGTCTATTGAAAAAGGGCCAGGTCAAGAGTACTGAAACGAACGGGAACCTAAACGAAACCGACGGGCATGCATGAAGAGATTGATGAGATTGGATGAAGCGAAAGAAGTATGTAAGGATCGTAGCAAGTGGAAGGAAGTAATCTCTGCCTACCCCTGTGGAAGAAGGGCGTGACGTATGTATGTTGTTTAGATGATTAACATTAAAGCATGCCTTACCTTTCCTTATCCTGATCAGCAGCATCCAAATACTGTTGTTTCTCTTCTGCGGGCAACTTGCTCCACTCACTAGCTAATTGTCTAGTCAATTCAGCAAACCCTAAATCAGGTTGTTCAGCACGTAGTTGATCACGCCGTTCATTGAGGAATCGCACATAGCCTAAATATAAATGGTAGAATTATATAGTTGTCTTAAGTGCTACAACTAATATAATCAGAGGCATGGTAGATAATAAATGGACAACCGTCTCCTTACCATTGCCCATGTTTAATTAAATAAAATAAAAAAGACAACAAATGGGATTTCAAAATGGTCAAGCACATTCATTTTCTGTGTTTTAGTACAAATAATTATTGTGGTTACAGAATGTATAAGCGTATACCACTTAGACAACCAAAATGTTTTGATTGGCCGAGTGGTATAGGCATCTGCCCGGATTGCGGACTATAATTTTTCGAACTTTTTCTAACCATTATATTCTTTGTACTAATGTTTCTAACATTTATATAATATGTAAATTAAAATCGAAATAGTAATTAAAAGAGATTATTTACAATACTATTCTATATTAATTTGAATAATAATTTATTTTTTCTCTCACCAGTAAGCGGTTGCCGAGGTGCAGTTACATCGCGAGGAACTTTAGGCTTACGTTTCTTCGGTTTTTTCGGTGAAGGTTTCTGTATATCCTTACTCAATGGTGCAGATAGAGTCGTCTCATTTTCTACTACAATCGGAGGATTCGGAGGCACTGCAACGGTACTAACATCCTGCTTAATGCTAGCCGATTTTGATACTTCTTCCACAGATGTGTTAGGCTCAACATGCTGATCCGTTTGTTGGGATTCAGTTTCCATTCTTCAATATTTTGTGGGAAATGTAATTAAATTCGAAAAACACTGACGATTTAACGATACTTTACAGCATATCTCTTAATATTCTGTGCTTTTACTTTTTTTTTTTTTTTTTTAATAATTCTCCCATTTTTCAGGGAAGGCAAAGGGAACTAATGCCCATACAGCCATGTCTTAAGCTTTTATTTCATTTTTTTAAAATAATGTTTATTTCTTTTATATTAATTTACAAACTATAAATACAGTTTTTGCAAACCAATTGAAATAATAGTCTTAATGACAAAAAAGCCAACAAATAAAGGAAATATGAATAGAAACTAGAAAAAAAAAATTACTAAGAGGAGTGAATGAGATGAAGATTTGACAAATTGCCAATGTGATGAGATTCAAGTGAATGTGCCATGCATGTGCCAAGCCAAACAAAACTGCCAAACCAAACAACTTAACCTAAAAATAATAATAAAGTTAATTTTTATTTCATTAATTTTAAAGAAAAATTTCTTTTTTTTTATAACCAAAATTAATCTTACAAACAAAATATTAGAACACTTGCATAAATATTTACACAGACATTTTAAAGAATGTTATTTAACAATCTCATATTTTATATTTGCCTAACAGTATTAATGATATATTTAAATAAAGCTAAATAAGTGCTGCTATTTACAAGAAGATCCTGAATGGAGCGCGGAACCATATCTGATTGGCCATATATTTCAATTAGCTCATCCATCAGCACAAGGCGGTTTATACCAAAGTATGAGCAATCAAAAAAAATGTGGGACAAAGATTGTTCTGAATCAGAGTTACAATAATTACAATGAGGACTCTGCACCAATTTTAAACGGAAGAGATGAAAATTCAACCGACAGTGACCAAATCGAAGCCTCAGAATCGTGGTATAAAATTTCCTGTTAATGTAAGTTATGCTTTTACAAAACCATGGTGTGGTTCCAATAGGGACGTTGTACACAGCATACCACAAACCTTTATTTTCAACCTGAATTATGTGATTCCAATGCCTTTTCCATGTGTCAATGGCTCTTTTCTTTAAAAGAGGTATTATATCTGTATAAGGCACAGAGATGTTATGATGAGAGCTGGAATCAGGAATATTATCAGAGGAGTTGGTTATAGTTGTAGCCAAGAAGTCAGCCCTTTCATTTCCTATCACACCAACATGTGATGGAACCCACATAAACAAAACTTCAAAATTATCAAAAGAAGCGAAATCTGACTAAAACTCTTTTATCAAAGATACAATATAATTAGTTTTAGCATTAAACTTATTATTTTTAAGGTTTTCTAAGACACTCATAGAGTCAGTAACAATAATCCATTTAGGATGTCCATTATTTTTGTGTTTTATTTGTTTTAAAGCTGCAAGAATAGCCACAGCCTCAGCAGTGAATATACTCAAGTTTGAATTTATTTTGTAACCAACACCAGTCTTTAACAACCCATCAAAAACTGCAAATGAAACTGCAGACTCAGTTTTAGACCCATCAGTATAAAGAAATCTGTAACCAATGTATTCAGAAAATTTAGCATAGACATCTTCTTTAGAGGATAATTTATGATCAATAATAATGTTCATTGCAGGAAATTTACTATTGAAATCTCCCTGATAACAAGGAAGAAGAGATGTTTTATGAATATCCAGAGACTCAAGAAAATTTATAAATAATGTGAAGCCATGAAGTATGTAAATAGAATGATACATGGATTGTGGAGCATGTTTTAAGTTTAAAAATAGGTGATTATGATTACTACTAAATATTTTCAATAAGAATTTTTCTTTTAAGTAGGTGAATCTTATTTTTAATGGAGACAGATTACATTCAACCTGCATTACATTTATGGGAGTGCTTTTGAATGCACCTGTGATAAGTCGCATGCTTTTACAAAGATTTTAGTGGTTAGAAAAAGAATTTCGAAAAATTATGATCTTGAGGCGGGAATCGCATGCTTTTATTCTGAATTTTATCCAATATATCAACTAACTTATTATCACCAGCATAACATAAAAAACCATATTCAAAATGACTTCGTATTAAAGCTTTGTATAAAAGCAATAAGATTTTGGGATCTGCGCCCCAGGATGTTGTACACAGTACTTTGAGAAAATTAAAAACTTTATTAGCCCTTAAGCAAATTAATTCTACATATTTTTTCCATGACATGTTATGGGTAAAAATCACCCCCAAAAACCTAGCTTCATGAGAAACCGGTATACAATTTTTATTGTAATATACAGAAGGGATTAGTGAATTTATAGTTTTACCAAATACAACCTCTTTTGATTTTAAAGCATTTATATCAAGATTCAAATATGAAAAATATGTGTTTAAGCCCTCCAAGGACTTATTAAGGATGTTAGTAATATTTATCAAATTATTTCCAGATGCATAAACAACTAAATCATCAGCAAATTGAAGATTTTTAACTTTGGAACCCAAAATAAGGTTCAAGCGACGGATATATAAAATAAATATTAATGGAGAAAGAATTCCACCTTGACACACTCCAACAGAAGCAAATCTGGGACCATATAATTTTCCATTATACTTAGCATAAACTTGCCTATAAATCAAAAAGTTACGTATCCAGTGAACCATTTTATCAGGGATTCCTACAGACTGCAATTCAGAACAAAGTATGTCTATATTGACACTATTAAATGCCCCAGCTACATCAAAGAAAACAGATACTAAAAAGTTCTTACTGTGTAAACTATTTTGAATATCCAGTTGCAACTGACAAATGCTTTCACGAGCAGAAACTCCCCTTCGAAAACCAAACTGATTATTAGGTAAGATATGATTTTGCTCTACATAAAATTCTAACCTCTGCTTTATCAGCTGCTCAAAAACCTTTCCAACACAAGAAGTAAGAGCGATAGGACGATAGGAATCAGGGTTTAACCGGACCTTATCTGGTTTCAAAATAGGTACTAGACAATCTGTCTTCCATGTTGTAGGTATAACGTTATTTGCCCATAAATCATTTAATATATTTAGAAAGACATGCAATGCTTCTTTGCTGAGTTTCTTCAACATAATATATGGAATGCCATCTAAACCAAAAGCACTATCCTTTCTTGAATATAAAGCTGACAATAATTCTTGAAATGAAAAAGGTTTAATAAGATAGCTGATTTCAGAATTAAATTGATTATTAGATGAGAGATGAGATTTATTATTAACATAATCTGGAGTAAACTTTTGCAAAAACTCTTCAACCCAGTCATCTTCACTATTGTTATAAGAATATGTTTTATTAAATTTACGCATGTAATTCCAGATTCTAGATAAAGGAGTACAACGATTGAAAGAACTACACAATTCGACCCAACTTTTTGTTCTCTCACTTTTTAAAGTAAGTTTTTTAAATGCTTGTAACCTTTTAAATTCTAAATATGTTTCTTCTGATGGATTATTTTTAAAATTAATAAAAGCACTTTTTGACTTTTGAACTGCTTCAGAGCATTTATTATTCCACCAAGGAAGGGGATTTTTTTTTAATTTCCGAATAGTACTATTGATAGATGTTATATGAGTTGGGGAAACAGGAGAACTATTATATGGCAAAGACTCACAAATAGCAGCATGCAAAATTTCACAAAACTTATTGTAAGTTTCTAATGAAGAGATATTTACACTCTCAAAGTTATACAATTTTGAGTCAACAATTTCTGTATAAAATTTCCAATCTACCATTTTAAAATTAGGATATTTGGGCAGAAGTATTCTACCATTGTTATTAGCATTATTTACAATATTATTATTTACACAGACTTTAATAATTACAGGAAGATGATAGCTGCCAAGGGGATCTTCATGAACAGACCATTCGCAAGAAAGTGCTAATGATGAAGAGACCAAACTCAAATCTAAGGCATTTGGACGCCAAGTCAGGGTGCCAACAGTTGTCACTTCTCCAGTATTTAATAAAACTAAATTATTATTATCAATAATTTCCAAAATATCTCTACCCCTCGCATCAACAGAATGACATCCCCATGATGTGTGATGAGCATTAAAATCACCAGCAAATATAAATGGCTCTGGGATGGAATTTAGTAATGTTGTAAATTTATTTTTATTAAAAGACGGCGTACAATTCGTTGGACAATAAAAACTAACAATACTAATTTCTTTTTTTTTTACAGAGATTCTAACGCAAATGCATTGTAAACTGGGATCTGAATATGTATTTATATTCCTATAATTGATACTATTATGAATTAAAATAGCTACACCATTATGTTTACTCCCAATATCATTTCTTTCAATATTGTATCCCTTTACTTTAAAATTCCTAATAGGAGAAAGCCAAGTTTCAGATATTATTGCTATATGGATATTAAAATTATATAGAAAGTTTGTAAATGCCAATCTATTTGAGATAAGACTCTGAGCATTCCACTGAACTATATTCAAGCAATCCATGATGAAAAATTATTGTGGTTTTTTGTTTTTCTGAAATGTTTGTGTAATTACTTCTTTGATATTTTTATGACATATATTTTGTTCATTATTTTTCTGTTTATTTATTAAAATAAGTATAGATTCTGCAATTAAATTTATAATTAAATCAGAATTTAAAATTGATGTGACAAAATCTGTTTTATTATTATTAATTATTGGTGGAAACGAATTTTGACCTAAGACATTAGCATAGCTTTTTGTTTCGAATTTTTGTCTATTAATTCTAATTTTTTCCTTTTTTATTGGACATTCATTAGAAATTGCGATATGGTTGCCTTTGCAGTTACAACAATAAGCATCATTAACTGTCTTAGTGCATTCTCTAAAATTATGCTTATCGCCGCAGATAGAGCAGCATATCAAATTTCGGCAAAACTTTGCTATATGCCCATACTTTAAGCATTTGAGACACTGCTTAACCGGAGGAATGTAGGGTCTCACTTCAAAAAGCCAACTATTTAGGTCGACACTTTCTGGGAGAAATGGACAGGAAAAGGTGATTGATACTGTCTTAGTCGGTTGTAATGTAAAACCATCATCCACTGTACCAACTCTTCTCAGAAAGCGGCGTATACTAATAATATTTTTTGTCGAGGTTAGTGCTGCATATATTTGGTGATTGGATAATTCTATAGGCACATGAGTTATAACCCCTGTCACCTCTGTAGTGCCTGCCGGTATACTTGCTTTTAATTTATTTGTTTGCAGAAATTTTTTGTTAGTCAAGGCCGCGTTAGCAAGACCTGGACGCTCAAAAATTACACCAATTTTGTATTTATTTATTCGTTTTAATTGCTTAATACCTTTATTATGCCTTTTCAGGACATTCGATAAAGCCATAATGTCCCTAGAGCCAAGAGGCTTTTCTGGATCCTCGCTTTCTAAAAAAACAATATATTCGAAGTTACCTCCATCTTCAGGGTACATGCGTACATAATTAGGTACGCGGAAAGGAGCATACTTATTTTTTGACTCAACCTCCATAATTGAACCAGCATCAGAACTACTCGACGACGCAGACTCCACATCAATATCTTCCACATCATTCTTCTTTTTTTTCCTTTTCCCCATGATGACTAAATTATCAACAATTAAATGAGATCTTGTATTATTTTCTCTGAAAGAAAAAACCCCTTCAAATATTAATTTATAGAAAAATTAAAATTTAGTTTACAAAACCCGCCAAAACTTTCCAAAAGTTCCCGCGCTCTCTCATTTCCATCTCGATCGATAATAAGTGGGTAATCAACAAATGGGTGCAAATAACAAAGAAAAATTCGTTGGAATATAAAAACTTTGATCAGGGTGACAAAGAGAACTGGTATGGTACAATGGGACCATATTTGGACATGTTTGCTGCATATCCTCTACGTAGCAATGAGCTTAGACTTGGCCACAACAACATGCCGATAACGAAGACTGATGGAGTTCACAAGAGCTTTCCTGTGTCCAAATATGGTCTTTCAGGAGCCCATCATGTATTACTAGAGGGGACATCATTTCCACCTGAGAGGAGGTCATCAATAGTACAGAGTCTTGGCCCAATGACAGCATGGTTATGTATGCTACGAAGTGAAGGGATGTATAGAAATAAGTATGCAGCTGCTGTAAAGAGAGCTATGTCCCACATCCCATGCATAGACGACATGATAGAACTTACGAAGCACACTAGGCAAGCATCTGAGATTTCAGCACTGACAACTCTGGTTGCAGAGATATTACTTATAACTACCTCTAGACAAGCGACAAGAATGTTCTTCCCATTAACCATTTTTAGTTATGTATGGAAAAGACATGACAACCCTAGACCATTTTGTGATTTCTTTAGTACAACAGGAGCGGGGGGTTGGTACACCTATAAGATAGCAGCCTCTGACTCACAAGACTTTTATGTATGCGGAAGATTGGAAGTTGAGAAAGCGTCTCAAATTGTTTTCCATAGCATTTTTGGCACATACAAAGAGGATTTGTCAGTTTTAGGACAAATTACTTCTGTAAATAGGTGGTATACTAGAGAAGAAATGGGAACATGCTTTAGACAACAAGGAAGTATAGGGGCTGTTACGAAAATCGAATTGCCCAAGCTACGATATTACTCGAAAATGTCCTGTGCAAACCAAAGCGGGCTTCTCTCAGGAGTTTACAACCAAGTAGTGACAGTTCCCTGTTTCAGCGGGAGAAGGATACATAAGTTTGATGAGTCTTTCTTCGAACATATTGAAAAGAAGCGGATCATGAACACTTCTGGGAAGACCATTTCCCAAATCATTAGCATTTTGACAAGCACTTTGGAGGAATTGCACACCACATTGAAGAGGGACCAAGGCAAAATACAAATGGGGACAACCAATTGGAGGAGCATTGAAAGCCTAACTCTAGGAGTCCCTGGAGAGGAGGTAGACATCGTAATAGAAGGATCAAACAAGATGTTCTTGGGCAAGAAGTGAATAATTGGTTCTGTTTCAAGAGTCACCCTTGTGGAATAACACATAAAATTAATCGAGATTTCAGAGTGTACAATTCTTAGCCTCTAAGTTGTTTTGTATTTGGTATATTAAGTAGATGTTTTAGAAAAAGGATCTTGTTTTTACTAGTGCTTTTACTTTTACGTAGTATTGTATTCTCTTTGCTGTAAGCAGCAAAGAGTATATAATACACCAGCCTGGCGAAACTCCCATACTGCAGAAAAAATGTATGGAGTTTAGGCAATTTTTAATGGCGACTTGTTTTGTCTCTTACTTCCGATCTAACCTTCCTTGTCTCGCGCTGCCAGAGTGTGTCACTAATGTCATAAGTCACTATCCCCCGAATACAGAAACGCTATTCAAAGTTTGAGTCCCGCTTAACATTTAAGTATTGTCAAAATTGACGTATTTCCATACACATTCTGACAGGTAGTGTCCACTTAACTTTTTAAGCAGTCCCCTAAATTTGAGTAGCGTTTCTGTATTCGGGGGTATGCCGTTTTGAAAATATAAAATAAAGCGTTGTTTTAGTTTAGTTTTCCATCTTGTGCTTATTTATTGTCTTCAGTGACTTATCATTAGTGTATATCTAACTAGTTTGTGTCATTTATTTATGTGCATAACAGCGAAATGTTTTACAAAAGGTGTGAAATATGTTGACGAAAATCTAGTAGGAAATTAAACCAAAAGAGGGTTTTCATGGCCAATTCCCACTAGATGAGAAGCGGTAAGTATTTTTCCATGTTATTATATAAACGCTAAGTAATTAGAAATAAGTTCTGGTCACTTTAATCAAAAATCATATGCGCCGTAGCGATGTCCTTACTACTTACCAAATTATCGATAAAAAATCTATTTTCGTAAATTGAGTATCAAATGTACTTGAGATGTTTCATTAGTTTTATACATATAAATATTGTCTATTGCAATATATTATAATATAGTATATCATATATAGGGTTATTTATAAAACAACAAAAACCTCCCATGACATAATAACATCATTAACAACAAAGTTTGTTGTATGAGTTTTATTATTCATCTCTCATTATCATCATCAAAAGTTCTTCTGTGTTCAACTCCACTTATTTTTCAGATCACAGCGTGACTTGTTGAAAGGCAATGAGAGTCATGGCTACAAAGCATATGGAAGTGGATCGGCATTAACCCCGTTGAAAAGCCGTTTCGGTTTGCGACTGACAGAGATGAATATAAAAAGCTGACGGCTTATCTTCGGAATTGAAGAGGCACTAGAAGAAGAAGACAGCGTGACTGCCGCCTTGCTACACGATGCCCGTCGGGTGTGATCGTTGCCTGCAACCGCATAAGCGCCTCTATTGGTAAGTTACATAACTTATCTTTCCGATATGGTTTGATAGCTCAATTCCTGAAGCTAATGAGTGGTTTATTTCAGAACCAGATTTCATTGATTGGGCAGAACCAGACCTTCGGGCGCGTTACACATAGTCCGCTATGGTAAGCGGTGAACAATAAATTGAATTAATGATGACCAGCGTAAACTCAAACGATATATTTACTAATCTCTATTTATTATTTCAGATCTAAATGTCCTGCTTACTTGCTTACACAACATTGCAAAAACGTGTGTTGATCGATCAGCTAACATCTGAAGACTCCGCCTAGAATATGAGATCAGAAAATTACCAACAATTTTAATTTCCACATTGTAAACATAACTTTTATTTTTTGTTGTTAAATAAATTGTATTAAATAATACTCAATATTTTCAAACGAACAGAGCTTTTTATTTTGCTTTTGTAGGATTAAAAAACCTGTCTGCAAGTTCTGCAAGGCAGGGGGGGGGGGTACCCATTCGTTTTTATCGATATCGACACATTCTGTAGCGTACACCACATCCTTAGTTTGCTTTTGTAGTATGTTGGCATTACTTTTTTATCTGTCTCTGTTGGTTGGTACGAGATCTTAGCCTAAACTGCGAGTCAAAATTGTTAAAAAGCTTGTTTGAAGTCCCGACTCTTAAACGTAGTGTATTATATACTCTTTGTAATACACTACCAAAGAGAATACAATACTTGTACACTACGTTTAGTAAGCAAAGAGTATATAATACACTACTTTAGTAAGCAGCAAAAACCAACCAAACTGAACAAGTGACAGTTTTTTTATTTTTAGCGAATGCAAAGGTTCTAGCCCATACAGCGTTAATTAAATGTGGTCAATTCTAAAATAGTTTAGAGTGCATTTTGTATACTAACATCTGTGTTGATGAAAGCATCTCTAGATGTGACACCCATATTTTTACGTAAAATTAATTTCACTCACTCATTCTTTCATTAAAAATATACTATGAATGAATGAATGAATGAAATAAAGTTTATTTGGCAAAAAAGAAAATTAACAATAATAAACACAAATTTAAATATTATTATTAGGCCAAATAGGTCCCCGCTCAGCTTATGCCGAGGCACATAGTGCTTTGACGCTGGTATTCTGCGGATACCATAATTACTTATTTTACTAGGTACTTATTCCTTATTACAAAATAGCGCTAGACAATGCGCAAACAATACTAGATGGCTGTATGTGCTAAATCTATTGCTTTCTTTAAAAATACAGCGAGAATTAAAAAAAGTGTCGATAAGTTTTTAGTTAGTTAGTTTTAAATTCTCCCTATATCTTAGGAAAGGCAAAGGGTCTGGCCCATACAGCCAAGTCTTTAGTGTATATTTTATCTTATGAAATAAGGAGTGGGTGAAATGGATGAATGAAATGAAATTTACGTTAAAATATGGATGTCACACATTTTAACGCATCTAGGGAGTGCTTGTCGCGAATTGAATGGTAACAGAGTTCATGATGGTGACTGATGAAATGGATAAAACCGCTTTTAGTGATCTTCACCACAACATCAAACACATCATGAGACTTATTTTCGATGATTCTGCATAATTGCACATCAACACGGATGCTTGTGTATCAAAATAACACCACTTTCACTGCATAAAATCCACTCTGTAACAATTTTTGAATTAGTGAAAATAAATCTGACTGACACCACGAAACGCGCCAAACACTCCCGATAAGTTTTTTTATTCTCCCTATATTTTTAAGAAAAGCAATAGGTCTAGCCCATACAGTCTTCAGTATATTTAATCGTAATTGAATGAATATGTGAGTGAAATGAATGGATGAAATAAATTTTACATTAATATAAGAGTGCTAAGTCAACTGTTCAGACAAAATTAAGGTTCTACTAGATCTCATAATGCGTTGCATACGTGGGCTCAATGTGTTTCTACCTTAACTTTCTTATTTTCTTCCATTAAAATCCACTCCTTTTTTAATAATATCATCCACCACACAGAAAATGCCCGGTGTAGACCAATAAGCACCTTGGGGCACCTGAATGATGGAGGGCAAACCACCAACAACAGCATACCCAAAGAGGGTTAGTGTCGGGCAGGCAGCCCGCTGTAAAACCTAAGGCAAAACTTTGAGCAGTGTGGATTGAAATGTTGTCATTCCAATCTCTCTCCGTTCATCGGTCTCTCGACATGGTCCGTTCCGTCTCTTTTCTATACAGTCATTCATCAATGGCTTGATGTCGTCTGACCGATATGAATAATAGGAATAAGAGAAAACATACTGCGCCGACCCCAGATAATTTGGGAACAGGGCAGGGAGAAGAAGATTAAACTTCGGGCCTAGCACGGGGACGTGCTACGACAAATCTCTCTCCACCACTTGACAGTGTTTTGTCTCGGGATTTAGTGGGAGTTAGAGGGAGAGGAAATGATCTTCTTTCCCCCGAAGGAGATGTGTCCACGTCCCGTGCTATGGGGGCAGGTGTTCGGTATTTTTTTCTGATAAATTTTTCTCCTTCCTTCGGCAATCGATGTTCCGTAGTATCCCTATAAACACGCAGGATATTTTAATTCTCAAGACCTACATTGTAACATATGTAACAAATAAATGCTTTTTATTCTTATGGGCCAGCCATACACCCGACGAGTGGCGTGGGAAGTAGCGAGGAAAGGAGGCAGAGACGTAGTACGGCAACGTTACTCGTCAAGCCTCACGTCATGCTCCTCATCTGCCTGCCTCTCCTGCCCATCGCTCCCTATTAAAGCAGCGGTTACGGTGGCGGGCAGTTGTAACATCGGTAACATAAGGACATTATTCCAACCGCGATTGTTCGGGTTCGCCACCGTCCCGCCCCTGGTGCTTGAGTGAGGCTTTAGTCGGTTTTTGCATGCATCAATGACAAAAAATATCATTTTTATATGTTAGGTTAACTAGTTGTTCTTGTGCAACGGTACTTTGTATTTTAAGTTAATAATAAATATAAATTATTTAAACTTTTTTTTGTTTAAACTTTTTTCCTGGCAACCCTGCAGCCCGTACATAGGGTTTCAATCATCGAGTTATAAGGTAAACTAGAGACGCTATGCCAAACAAAAATATTCTCCCAACTCGAATCTACCTACGGTGGCGGGGTGTGCGAGGCGAGCGGGCGAGCGTGGCGTGGAATCAGTAATATGCTGCAGCGCTAAACAAACAACATAAGCGCTAAACACAATTAGCAGTCGATTATCGTCTAACCAAATTAAAACATGCAGCGCTGATCACTGATAGAATACAGTTTTCTTGCGAACAAAACATCGTAAGCGCCGCCGATTTCATGGCGCTTACGCGTTCCTTTCCACGCAGTCTGACAAAAATATCCATGTCGTGGCCAAATCGTAGAATTGATCACTTCATGATGTGGCCGACCATTTCATGAAATGGTTGCATTTCATGAAGTGGCCAGCTAAAACTGACCATATCGTTGAAACGTCAACGTTTGATGATATGTCCATCCACGTTTGGCCATATCATTAATGTAGTTAATGTTTTGTATTTTTACATTGCGCTCGTTTTTTGAGTGACTTAAAACGTAAAATTCTAGTAATTTGGTGTCGTAATGACATTTCACTTCACTTTTATCTTCCATTACAACATTACCAATAGTTTGTTTATTAGGATAATTGTCCGCCGCCATGATGCATCACAAAAACAAATCGAAATAAGCGCCTCTGACGGTGGTTAATGTAACTATTTTACGATATGATTAATAATGTTTGGCCATATCATGAAATAGCCATGCGTTTAGCTGTTCATATCGTTAAACGTTGTTTATTCATTGATCTGGCCAGACCATTATCATGATATGGTCAGTTTTAGTTGGCCATTTCATGAAAGGCCACCATTTCATGAAATGGTCGGCCACATCATGAAGTGATCAATTTTACGATTTGGCCACGACATCCATATAGATTAGATTATGCATAGCAAATGTGGAATTATGCTTTAATGAATATTTTGTTACAATTAACGATGATAAATCACACCACTATCTTTTTGTTTTGTTTTTGATTGATTGTTGCATGTTTTTAACACGCAAGAAGGCATTTTTAGATCGATCTGTACCCACAATTTCGGCAAGCAGTCGCTTCGAGCGTTGGCGAATGACTAAATGAGTTGTTGCTCCGGAGCATCAACGCACGGACTACAATTCTTGTTTGCGGTGTCGCTTCTCTAAGCTAGTAATAGCAGTTCAATGGTTTCAATATATTTTTTTTTTCTAATGGTCAAACAAACATAATAAAACATATTTCATTTCCAATTATTTTTAATATATTGAACAATTTGATGCAGCCCCTCTTTACCCGCAGTTCCATTTAAATACTCTACTTGAAACAAAATATCATTGTCTTTTTTTAACAAATTCATAAATGCTTGTACTAAGGGAACTTTTGTATTATTTTTGGTAACATCTTTCTGGCATGCATCATCTTTCAAATTGTACTCAACATTATTGTTTTGGGCACAATCATCAATATTTCTCAATTCTTTAACATTACCTTCTTCGTCTAAAGCTTTGATTAAAGTTAACTCAGTATTACTAATTTTCCTTTTCTTTTCTTCACAAGCTTCAATCTTCTTTAGAAGTCTCCTTTTTCGCCTTTGGTGAGACCAGGTGTTTTCCAGTGCTGTCAATTGCATAGATATGTTGGCAGATCTTTTACTTACTATTTTTATACTCATCTTCAGTTTTTGAAGAATAGACTTCATTTTTTCACTATAGGTTTCAACACTATAGTCACAATTCGCTAGTTGTGGTAACATGTATGACATGGGCTTGTTCTTTTTCCTTGACTTTTCTCTGGGAGGAACTGTAAAGCGAAATATTTTAGATAAGCACATGAAAGTTTATCACCATTCTCAGTTATTATTACTACATAACATAAACATATTTTTACATATTAGGTATCTCATAATAAGTATATTTAACTTACCTAACTTGTAAATATTGTATTCTTTATGAGTCCAAGCCAGTCCCCAGCGAGTGATACGGCCCTGACAAAACTCTGTATGGGTAAATTTGATACCTTCAGCATGTAGTTCTTCCATTAATTCTTTTAAATGATATTTGTGACCAATCATCGTAGTGTAAATACTGCAATACATAGATAATTATAAGTTAAAATAATGTTGTTATTGACAATAAATAGTACTGTTCTTAGAACTTTAACTCTTTTCCCTTATTTGTTTTCCAGATTCATAATCAAGCCTGGGAGCAAACAAATAACGTAGAATAGGCCAGCCCCAACTCATCCCATGGGTGTCGTAAAAGTCGACTAAGGGAGATTGCCCGGTGTAGGCCAATAAGCACCTTGGCGGCACCCGAATGGTGGAGGGCAAATCACCAACAACAGCGTACCCAAAGAGGGTTGGTGTCAGGCAGGCGGCCGGCTGTAAAACCTTGGGCAGTATGATTGGAATGTTGTCATTCTAATCACTCCTCCATTCATGGGTCTCTCGACATGGTCCGTTCCGTCTCTTTTCTATACATTAATTCATCACTAGCACCTTTATGGTGGGATGGATGATATGAATCAAAAGGGAGTGGATGGCTTGATGACGTCCGACATTAGAATGGAAGAGGAAACATACTGCGCCGACCCCAGATAGACTGGGAACAGGGCAGGAAGAAGAAGATTCATAATCTAGCAATTATTATTTAATAACCATCAGTTAAAAGTTGTTTAAAATTAGGTACCTCAATGAAAATAGTAAAAAGCTACATAATTTACAAAGGGTATTAATATGGCGATTTTTTTAAGTATACCTATAAAACCTAAAACAAAACCTTGAGGAGTGTGGGTTAGGATGTTGTTATCCGAATCAGTCTCCGTTCATCAGTCTCTTAATGGGTTACTTTCCATCACTTTTCTATACATACACTCATTCATCATTAGCACTTTTCTGGTGTTATGGATAATATGATTTTTTAAGCATTAACTGTAGGAATATAACTCCCTCATATTTACTATAATAAATAATAAAAATATCTACTATGCACAAGCCTCTTCCATCTTGAACTAGCAGCACTTATTTCTAAAATATTTGATATACAGTGATTGGACAAATAAGTTATCAAAAATTTCTTAGAAAAATAATAATTATACATCTTAAAATTAATGTTTCACTTGGAATGAGATTGTGTGTAGATTAAAATACATACTAAATTATTTATATTTATGTTAAAGAATTAATCTACTCACCATATTTTATCTTTGTAAATTTTACTTTCAGCTATTAATTTTTTGCAAAAAGTTAACTCACCACCTTCGGTGATAAGTTCTTGTGGTGACCCAGTAAAGCCATTTTTCGGTTGTTGTCTAGAATATAAGCTCAATATTAGAAAATAGACACAATATTTTTTTTTGTTTTTAAGAGACATTGTGAGGTGATACGGTGTAATTCATTATCATCAGTGCTTTAATATCCCCACTGCTTGGGGCACAGGCCTTCCCTATGGATAGTATATAGGGAGAAAGAGCCATAACCCACCTCCCAGTGCGACCCAGTGAGGATTGGTACTAACGACCGCAAATGCAGTCTTCCGGAGCACAGAGAGACAATTTTTGGCCACCCATCCAATGACGCTCATGCGGTGTAGATAATATTGCACAATAAGTTACAATTATATTTATTAATGCTAAATAAAATATCATGTATAAATGTGAACTGACCCAACCTATAAATTACAATACAATCAAGTTTAAAAAAAATGATATTAGTACCTGGTGGGATCTCGAGATTCATAAAGTTCTTCCATACTACTGTAAAATGGAGGGTTGCACATACAGAAATCAAAAACTTCATTGTTATCACTGTCTAATACACTACTTATTATTTTTGATGTAGAATTCTTGTACACTGGAATATAAATAATATTAAATAAGTTATTGGTTTCATTATTATACCAATAATGCAATGAAATTTTTTTTTTATTTCACTTAGCAGACATTGATAAATATTAATCGCCAGCAATGAGGACGTGTTTGTGAATTTGAAAATTTATTAAATCAAAATACCAATGATTTAAAAAAAGAGTAACAAAAAGTCCTCAATGCAGTTATGTACAGTTTGAAGTTGTATACTTACATTTTATGTAGTTCTGTAAATCATTTTTTTCAATATTTTTTTTTGCTTCTTGTAGACTTTTTTCATCGGTATCTGTTCCTAACATTTTCCATTTATTTTTTATTGACCCTAAAATTGGAAAAATGGCACAGGCACCTGTACCTGAAACAGGATATTATTACTTAGGTTTACTTAGCCACCACATTTTTAAAATGTATCTGTACAAAATAGGGATGTATCATTTTGTTGAATATTGAATATTAGAGCAAGTACACTTTTTGATTTTCTACAACCAAACATTTTTTAAACAGAAAATACCTAGGAATCTACATGTAATAAAATTAAATCAGTTCTCAATTTTAATACTTGGTATAAATAAAATTAATAGTAATTATCTTCATATTTATCAATACATAACAAGAACTACTTTGTGCCATAATTTTAAACACAGTTTAATACTTGGTATAAATAAAATTAATAGTAATTATCTTCATATTTATCAATACATAACAAGAACTACTTTGTCCCTTAATTTTAAACACATACCTATATCTATACCAGAAATATTAGAACATTTGTCAATAGCAGTCATTATGTCCTCAATCCACAGAATATAATTAAGTCTCAAAGGTAATGTTGGCACTAATCGGTCTTCTGGTATATTGATATCTACATGAAAATCACACTTTAGCAAACATCTTGTAAGAATTCTCAAAGACTTGGGGTCTTTGAAGTCAATAGTCACTTTACCAGAAGCATCCTGAAATGAAAATTAATTCAACTGTAATAAAACCAACAGATTGTCTTCTATGCTGGCCAGGGAACAAACAAATAACGTAGAATAGGCCAGCCCCGAATCATCCCATGGGTGTCGTAAAAGTCAACTAAGGGTGATTGCCCGGTGTAGACGAATAAGCACATTAGGGCTCCCGATTGGTGGAGGGCAAACCAGCAACAACAGCATACCCAAAGTCAAAACTTTGAGCAGAATGGATTGGAATGTTGTCATTCCAATCACTATGTCTGTTCATCGGTCTCTCGACATGGTCTGTTCCGTCTCTTTTCTATACATTCATTCATCACTAGCACCTTTACGGTGTGATGGATGATATGAAACAAAAGGGAGTGGATGGCTTGATGACATCTGACCGATATGAATGAAAGAGGAAACATACTGCGCCCATGTAAGAACAAAGAGGTTTTTATACTGTTCTTTATGTTTTTTATAATCATCAGCTTTCTATATTTGAATTAAGTATCTTGTCAATATCTTGATAGATCACTTACAATTGTTATTTTCGGCTTCGTTTTACCATGTCATTGCTTACACCTAACTAAATATATTTTAACTTATTAATATTTTACTTATGTGTTTCTCTGAATCAATCACAGGTTATGGGCCCAGGGGACATAATAAGTAGTAAGTGGTGATAAAAATGAGTTCAGATTCGAATAAACTTAGTGAAGTGAGATCTGAAGAGAAGCGTGAAAACAATATGAGTTTACCAACGTTTGAAAAGCTAGAGGGCAGTTCAAATTACGGCAATTGGAAATTTCTTATGGAATTACAACTAATCCATGAAGATTTGTGGCAATATACGGAGAGAGCTCCAGATGTTAATGATGCTGTAGAAGTGAGGTGCGACCAAAAGGCAAGAGCGCGCATATGTTTAATGGTAAAACCTGAATGTCTTATACACGTACGGAGAGCGAAAACGGCTAAAGAAGCCTGGAATGCTTTGCAAGCAGCTTTTGAGGATAAGGGACTAAACAACAGGTGCAGACTTTTATCTAAATTGGTTAGCTTGAAATTGGAAAGATTCCACACGATTAGAGAGTACGTAACAGAGATTCTGACAGTTGCTCAACAACTTAGAGATTTGGGCAAAGAGATCGACGATGAGCTAGTTGCTACGTTAATGCTCCAAGGACTTACTGACAAATATCAATCGCTGAGACTAGCTTTAGAAAGTAGAGAAGAGACATTGACTTCAGATTATGTTAAAATGAAACTTTTACAATTAGAAGACTCTTATGACGATTCAATGCCATCTACTTCTGCTTTATCTGCGAAAAATACGAAGAAAAAGTACAAACGCAACACAAAAATGAAGATCAAGTGTTATATTTGTGAAGGACCACACAAGGCGTTGGAATGTCCGCAGAATAGCAAGAAGAAGGGCGATGCGATGAATGCTTTTGCTTTTGCAACCAGTGAGAAGCATACAAGTGAAGAGTGGGTTATAGACTCTGGTGCTTCTCATCACATGACTAATAACGGTGCGTGGTTATTTAATGTAAAGGCAATTGATAAAAGAGAAATAACGTGTGCTAATGGTGAAAAAGTTTTTGCAGAGTGCATGGGATCTGTAAGTCTCGATAGGCTAAGTTTGACAGTGCATGATGTTTGGTATGTACCTAGTTTATCAAATAATTTACTAAGTGTTAGTACAATTGTAAAGAAAGGTCATACAGTAGAGTTTAAGTCTGATTGTTGTGAAATTAGCCTGAAGGGTAAAGTCATTGTACGAGGTGTGTTAGATAGGGGTGTGTATAAACTTAAAAACTGCTTACAGGGAACAGCTTTACATACCACATCTAATGCTGATATGAGGTTATGGCATCGGAGGATGGCACATTTAGGAGTACGTAACTTAAAACTTTTACGTGACAAAATGGCAACTGGGGTAAGTTTCAACAATTGTTCTGAAAAGATTGATTGTTCAGAATGTTTGGCTTGGGAAGCAAACGAAATTACCGTTTCAGAAAAATCAAGCGTCGAGAGCGACAGAAATACTCGAGTTGATTCATACAGATTTATGCGGTCCTATGTATGTAGATTCATATGGCGGTTATAAATATTTTATGACCATAATAGATGATAAAACGCGGAAAACTTTTGTTTATTTCTTGAAACAAAAGACGGAAGTTTTACAGAAGTTGAAAGAATTTCAAATTTTGGCAGAAAATCAAACCGGTAAGAAAATTAAGAATATTAGATCGGATAACGGTAGCGAGTTTGTTAATCGTGAAGTGGAAAACTTTTTGAAGTCAAATGGTATCCATCATCAATTAACTATACAATATACTCCGCAGCAAAATGGTGTTGCAGAAAGGGCAAATCGCACCATAGTCGAAAAGGGGCGATGTATGCTCCAAGAGGCTCAATGAAGCTGTAAACACTGCTGTTTATCTGAAGAACCGTTCACCGACAATAGCAGTAAGGAATATGACTCCTGAGGAAGCTTGGTCTGGGAAGAAGACTGATCTAAGCATGATTCGAGTCTTTGGATGCAAGGCGTTTATGCGTATTCCAGATGAGAAGCGCAGCAAGTGGGACCCTAAAAGTAAAGAGTTACTGTTTTTAGGATATTGTGAAGAGTCAAAAGGTTACCGTTTGTTTGATCCTGCAACTTTGAAATTCTACAAAGCGAGAGATGTAATATTTTTTGAAAACCAGAAATATTCATCTTCTTCAGAAAACAAAAACGAACTAACTGAAGACACTCAACAAATAATAGGTGCTGTTGAAGGAACTGTCCCACAGTTCAGTTCTAGCACTCCACATGCAGTAGACATCAATAATCAAGAGAGATTTTGTGAAAGAGAAGTCACTGAAGAAGAACATGAGGAAGAAGAATTTGTTGACTGTATCCAACCAGAAGACGGTCAGATGCCAGAAAGTGAAACAAGAGGGGAAAGTTCTTTAAATCAAAATGAAACGTTTCAAGAGTCTGAAGAAAGGGAAACCAGAAGATATCCTATAAGAGATAGAAAAACAAAAGAGTATCCAGATTACTATCTCTATCAGACAGCTTTGGAGACTGATGATGAAGAACCCTCGTGCATCAATGAAGCGCTTTCAGGACGGCACAAAACCGAATGGCAGAATGCAATTCAGGCAGAGTTGAATGCATTAGAGAAAAATAAAACCTGGATTCTTGTCGAGCCCGGAATCGCCCAGAATGTTATTGATTCTAAGTGGGTACTTAAAATCAAATCAGAAGGAGGAAATAAGAAGCGATTTAAGGCACGACTAGTAGCAAGAGGTTTTACACAAGTCAAAGGTGTCGACTACAACGAAACATTTTCACCTGTTGTACGACATAGCACGTTGAGATTGCTGCTCGCCATTGCTGCTAAGAATCGACTCCAAATAGATCAAATGGACGTCGTGACTGCATTTTTGAATGGTGATCTAAATGAGACAGTATACATGAAACAACCTAAAGGCTTTGAAGTGGCAGGTAAGGAAAATCATGTATGCCTGATGAAAAAGGCTCTATATGGCTTGAAGCAAGCACCTAGGGCATGGTACGAAAAATTGAATCAAGCACTTATAAGACTCGGTTTCAAAAGATCAGCAAATGAGCCATGTGTCTATATCAGAAGAAACAAGAACAGTTTGATGGTTATAGTGATTTACGTTGATGATATTCTTATTTTGTGGAACAATAAGACAGAAAGAGAATCAATGAAATCGGAATTACAAAAAACTTTTGAGATGAGAGATCTTGGAAGTGTAGATTTGTTTCTAGGAATGAATGTGAAACAAACAGAAGAGTATATCAGTTTAAGTCAGGAGAAGTATATTGATAAACTGCTGCAGAAATTCAATATGGAGGACTGCAAGACTGTTGCTACACCAAGTGTACCAGGTCAACGTCTTGAAGTTGCAGACCCAAATCTGAGTTTGGAGAAAAAGTATCCATATCGGGAATTAGTAGGTTCACTAATGTACTTAGCTGTATGTGCTCGGCCAGATATAGCACACGTGACCAGTTACCTAAGTCAGTTTAACGATAAACATGCTGAAGCTCACTGGATAGCAGCTAAGAGAGTATTGCGATATCTTAAAGGAACTAAAACGCATGGAGTGACGTTCTCTAAAGATGTTTTGAATTCATACATTGAAGGTTACGTAGATGCAGACTATGCTGGTGACATGGACAGAAAATCCTATTCTGGATTTGCATTTTTATGGCAAGGAGGAGCTATATCTTGGAAATCAATGAAACAACGTACAGTAGCGTTGTCAACAGCAGAGGCTGAGTATGTAGCACTATCAGAAGCTGCAAAGGAGGCTATCTTTTTACGTAGACTTACAGAGGAGTTAGGATATCAGTCTAAACCTGTTACCCTGTATTCAGATAGTCAATCAGCTATAGCTATTGCACAAAATCCAGTGCAACACCAACACACCAAACACATCGATATTAGGTATCATTTTGTGAGAGGTACTGTTGCAGATGGTGAAATAGAGCTCAAGTATAAGAAGACTGAGCATATGTTTGCAGACGTGCTTACGAAACCATTGTTGCGAGGGAAGTTTGAGTTTTGTGTGCAAGGCTTGGGTGTAAGAGTGAATGCAGTGTAAGAGAGCTGAGATTAAGGAGGAGTGTAAGAACAAAGAGGTTTTTATACTGTTCTTTATGTTTTATATAATCATCAGCTTTCTATATTTGAATTAAGTATCTTGTCAATATCTTGATAGATCACTTACAATTGTTATTTTCGGCTTCGTTTTACCATGTCATTGCTTACACCTAACTAAATATATTTTAACTTATTAATATTTTACTTATGTGTTTCTCTGAATCAATCACAGCCCACCCCAGATAGACTGGAAACAGGGCAGGGAGAAGAAGAAGAAAACCAATAGATTGTTCTGATTGAATAGTGAAAGATTATCACTATGAATAGGAATATCAGAATTCAAATTGAATTTTATTTATGTAGTCATGTTCCAGTACGTAGTAATAGAAGGCAATCACATTAAACTTGTGTATGTTGTATCATAACTGGTTGATATTGTAGATTTCTTTACAACGTAGTTGCATGCTTTTGAGGCTAGAGAAATGGGGCTATGTATGTATGACATATTTAGTATCAAATTTGGCATTGAAAAAGTCGGAGTCAGCTCTCCGATTGCCTTAATTTTTTCACGTTCTGAGCAGCTTTTGTATAATTGGCACAACCCAAGAAAAGCTTGGATATGAGTGGATCTGGGTCTAAGCAGTGTTTCTAACAAAAGCAAATATCAAGAACACAAAGTTACTTACGGTTTTAGAAACACTCTGAAATTCTGGATAATTTTTTGCTAGCTTACTAAAGTCTGGGGGAGTTTTGTAAATATTACGTGGGTGCATAAAGATATTTAAGGCCATTGTAATCAAACTTATCAGTTTAGTAAAAGTTTAATGTAAAATTTATAGCTCCATCAATCACAGAAATCAATGCACACTTCCACAATCCAGAAAATAAATAAATAAAGTATTTTTTTAAATCTGTTTAACGTTCTTGGAATCAAGTCTTTTAGGATAAGGGCCTGTTTCACAATCGACAAGTAAGTTCTGAGTAGGATACTTGGCACACATATTGACATATATTTCATATTACAACTGTCAAATGATCTGCCAAGAGTGCCAAGTAAGCTACTCAGCACTTACTTGGCGATTGTAAAACAGGCCCTAAATAAAGTAAAAATATGTTATAGCAGCGCGACAGTCGTGCTCATTACTAGCACGTTAAGCACGTATTTTACAATGCTACTAATGAGCAAAGTTACTAATAAGCACGTGTGTCTAGGCGTTGCTAGTAATGAACATGCCCAAAAAATCAACATTCGTTTTATTTTTGAGCATGCTACCACCTACAGTGCGTTATTTTACCTCTGACACAAAAAAAAAGGATACTAGAGTTCGGGCCAGATAAGTCCGCGCGCGAGCCACTGTACCATAGACATTTCACTGGCATGCAATGATGTAATGCATTATGCATGCTAGTGGAGTGCACGCCAGATAAGTCCGCGCGTGGTCAAAATTGGAACAAAAATTTCGTCTGCCATTTTATTTGTCAAGAAGTGTCAATGTTAGCGAGCAGTCTTATGTGGCGCTTTTAAGCACGTCTGTCAGTATCTTTAGGTGTCTTGTATGTGTGACACCCATAATTTAACGTAAAATTCATTTCATTCATTCACTCATACATTCTTAAGAATACAGAATAAATATACTAAAAATATGGCTGTATGGGCTAGACTTTTTGCTTTCCCTAAAAATACAGGGAGAAAAAAAAAATATATTAACACTTTTTAATTCTCGCTGTTTTTTTAAGGAAAGCAAAAGGTATAAACCCATACAGCCATGCCTTTGGCTTTTATACAATATTATTACGTGAGTGAAATGAATGAATGAAATTAAATGTTACATTAAAATATGGGTGTCACACATTCTAACGCATCTGGAGAGTACTTGCGAATTTAATGGGAACAGTGTTCATGATAGTGATTGATGAGATGGTGAAAACCACTAAGTATGAAATTCTCAACATCAAACACATCACAAGACTTATTTTCCATGATTCTGCGTATTTGGACATCAATAGTTTGTGCATCAAAATAATAGCGCGCCACGATACGTACCTACCAGTTCAATTGATGTCTCATCAATTGATTGGTTCTCGTTTACCGAGCTTTCAAACACCACATAAAGTAACCGAGTCTTATCGATATGTAATATGCTCGGAGTAAATAGAACTGGAGTAGCCTTTGCCTAACATTCCCCTCTGCCAAACGCACAAGCATCGGATGCCTGTGCGTTATATAAAACTAGTTGAGCCGCCATTTTAAAACCACAATAATCAGAACGCCTTGCCGTGCAGAGCTCCCACTAAAATGCCTGCCTGTGCTGTTTTTTAGCGTTAAAAAAATTCGAAAACATCTATTATTCAAAAAGATGGCATCACATTTCATTTTTAAGTATTATTTTTAAGATTTGATATTTATTTACTTCATAATTTCATATTTTAGCATACTACAATTTCAAATTTCGAGCCATAGTCTCGTGGGGAGTCGGCCGTGACGTCATCAAACGATCTTCCAGCGCACTCCCCACGAGACTACCTAGGGTTGAACATTATCGCATTTCAATTAATTAGACAATAATTTAAAAAAGTTTGTTGTTAATAAATAAGTGTAATTTTGTCATTTCGTATTAATTAATTACCAATTATAATTTCGTTTTAACAATATACGTTGCGTGTTTATATTTAGTTTAGTATTAAGTACATACCTACCTACACTTTTGCGACCGCTTGAAGCTTATTTTTTGCCACACTACATGGAAATATAAAATCATTAGTGAATTAATAAAATAAAATAATAAAAAGACTATTTTGCCCTTTATTTATGCTGGGGGGCGCTAATAAACATTAAGAGTACCTATGCTGTAGCATATACAGCGCCCCTGACTTTATAAAATAAGCAAGGGTAAAAAGGTACCAGCACAGCCGATTATTTCTGAGAAACCTAAATTTTTTTTCGAGCCACAGCTCAAATTGTTTTTTTTGTTGTAATCAGCAACCCTAATTGAATTGCACTTCATTAATAGTGATGTCCACGTCAATGATATTGCGATTTTACGAGGGAGTAATGAATGAATGAAAGTAACATTAAATTTAAAATATGTATTATGATTTTAATCTATACATTGTGTTCCTGAGGTTATACATTAACTTCGGCATTTTATTCAGACTATTAAATTGATCATTTTTTAATATGGATTAAATTTATGATACTCTTATGAATTGAAGTTCCTTTAATTTTGAAATCCTAGAATAAAACTATAGAGATATAGAATAAAACAGGTCAAGTCCACCTTAAGCCAAATGGCATATATGATGTTAGTAATTGCCGTGTGGTCACGGCAGAGCAGAATATAATTGTCACCACCTCAAATCTCTCCCGTGGGTGTCGTACAAGGCGACTATGGATAAATCAGTGATGAGGAATAGGAAGCAGCGTTCCTCTTATACCACCTAGCAATGTACTGCGACTTTTGTGCCCGATAAATGGCAATAGGCTCGCCACATTTTACATGGGACCTAACATAATTGGCAAAACGTGAGTGTTAGTTCACCTCTGCCTACTCCTTCGGGGATATAGGCGTGATTTATTTATGTATGTATGTATGAGAGAAGAGGAAGTGAAATCTCCAATTTTTTAACATTTTGTCTGTCTGTATGTATGTTTGTGCACGAATCATGCATAAACTACGAGACGGATTTTTTCAACATTTAAGTTAAATTTATTTTTTATTAATATTGAAAAGCTCCTATAAAAAACCCGGTGGTCCAAGTGCAATACGTCGATTTACTAGGAGTTAGGTATGTGGCACCAAAGTCTTCCGTACATAAATGAAGCTTTTGGAAAATATTATTGTAGTATTAAAATCAGAAATTATCGGTATGTGTAGTTCAAGCAAAAATACCTCTGCCCCTAGCCGGTATCCTAATTGCTGGTATTTATACTGTAAGCTTTCACATTCCCGAAACATCTAATTTTTAATTATAATTTTCAGTTTTCTTAAAGAACACGAAAAAAATGGGTTGATGCTTGTAATAGGCACGTCTCTTGGGCATCTACAAGAACAAGTACTATTTGTTCCGTAAATTTTGAGCCGTCTCAGTTTCAGAAATTATCTAACAATAGAAGAAGATTTTATAGAATACAAGTTTGTTTTTTCCTCGCAATTGTGTTGAAAAACGTCGTATGCAACTCATATGCATTGGTCATTACACACTCAGTTTCCTTACCGCGTTCGCTTGCGGCTCGCGCTTGCAATAATGCCTCGTATATAATGACCAACATAGCATACTCGTAACATAATGTACTATTTTACCTTTTAAGATCCACACATTTTGATTTTTGATTCCCCTTAAAATTTAACAATTCCCAGTATCATACGAGAAATCTAACTATATTCACTATCGCTTTGTTAAAAATAATGTTTAAGGGTTTCTCCTTTCCATTATGATTATACGCGAAAGGGTCCACACAGTGATTTCTGAAAGTGAAAATATATAATAACACCTATTGTAAATACTTTTTAAATGCAAAAAGCTATTAAGTATAAATTTGTATTTGATTGATATAGCTTTCGAAATCTGTCAAAGGTTTAGATAGATTTCATATATGAGTGTCTTTGAAAAATCGAAAGAAGACTGATTGTAAAGTAAGCGTGTAAATCATCATTTAATTTTTAATAATGTAAGAATACTAACGCAAAATTAATGCATTCATTCATTGAACGAAACTGATTTATCGATATTGATATTCTCGTGCTATGTCATGTCACTACTCACACAATGACATTCGTGTGTTTGAATAGAACGTTAACACACTATTTTAAGTATGTTTGCGTGAATTTTAAATATGTGTGTCGTTTTATGCATGTGTGTGTTTGTAAATACGCAAAAAGTTTTTGTATCTGTGTGCTGCCTTTCAGTGTAGTAGTAACCTCACCCCCCGCAAAAAATGGCAGAAAAATATATTCGAGAAATTGACTAATGGCTACTCCAGTCCTATTTACTCTGAGGTAATATGATGATAATGTAATAGGATGCAATTCCATAATAAATAACACAGTGTGTCTTCTGTCGATGACATCGCAATACCGATAGAGTAAGCTTCATGTGTGTCACCGATGTCGAGTTGCGATTAAAAACCACGTACTAGTTCGTACGTCTATCACCCACCTACATCACTATCACTACAATGGTGCCCCCACTGACTAAACGTAGTGTATTATATACTCTTTGCCACTGACTGCCCAAATGCCGCCATTTTGTTTGAAGGAAAAAAAACACTGCGTTGCGTGGTTTGGTTGGAGTCTAGCTGCGTTTATTTTAATTTAGATTTGCAATTACGATTATTGATTTCTTATTATATATAAGTTAGTTAAGTTATAATAAATTGAAGCAAAATGGTTGACCGAATTGATATGGCATTGGACGATATAATCAAAGCAAGTAAAAAAGGAAGCGGAGGAGCTGGAAGAAAATTTGATACTAGAAAGCCTGGTCGCGGCGGTGGTGGAGGTGGAAGCTTTCGAAATGGTCGTGCAGGTGCAGTTTTTCGTGGAAGAAGCCGTGGTGGAGTTTCCAAGCCTACAAATTACTCACGGGTAAAACACAGTGCTAGATGATTTTATGCAAATGGCGGCGGATGAACGTGGTTTAAACTCTGCCTCTCCATAAGGCAACGCTTACTCGGGAACGTTGCAGTGAATAATGTTTCTTGATGGAGATTTTACTATGGGGGTGTACAATATTTAATTTTTTTGTGGTTTTCGGTCATCTGCCTACAATATTCATCTAGTTTTGAAAATGTCGTTTCGTAAATCAATCGTTCGTGGTCGTATGTCTGTCTGGTTTACCTTCCAAGAGGCTGCTGCAATTTTGGTTCGGGGTTAACTGCAGTGTTTTAAGTTGGAGATGGCACTGATGATTGATGACTTGAAGATTTGGAACTTTTATATCATTTGGACTTAGTCGACTGTGAATCATCGGCTTGGAATAACAATCCCTGCTTTCATCAATCTTGGATGCATCTATACAATACAACATAATTTACGGCAATAGACTTTTGTTACTGCCAGTGCTGTGTTAAGTGTGAATAAAAGTCAATTATGTTCAGTTACATCCATTATTTACTTACACAAATACAAATGTTATTCTTAAAAAAAATGTAATGTGAAATTATTATGTATTTTATTGTACAAGTGGTGTTTGCCAAGCATTGTGAGTGTACTAAGAGGTACTCTATGATGCTGTATGTGGTACGCTGGCAGGCTCTACGAAGGACGACCTATTTCAGGGTGATGTAAACAGCACGTGGAAACATGACATGTTCAGTGAATTTACTGATCGCAAGCTTCAAAGAGGAGGACCCATATCAACAGGACCTACTAAATTACTTGTTTCAAATCTGGATTTTGGAGTATCCGATTCTGATATTCAAGAATTATTTTCAGAATTTGGCATTCTGAAGAGTGCTGCTGTACATTATGATAGATCTGGACGATCTCTAGGTAAAAATGAATTCCTTATTTCTATAACACTAGTTTTCTTTGTCCAGTCTTAGAAAGCTTTTTCACCTCTTGAATTTGTGAAACAGCATAGCATTTATTTACCTAATGAATTTAAATTTAGTGTTGTTTAAATGTTTAATCATATTATTATATATTCCTTTCTCTTTGAAAATATTCAAATATACTTAAGAGTTTTTTTCTTGTGCTTTCTAGGGACAGCTGATGTAGTCTTTGACCGAAGAGCTGATGCTTTAAAAGCAATGAAACAGTACAATGGGGTACCATTAGATGGACGTGCTATGAACATACAATTAGCTACATCAGAAATTGGCACATTCAGAACTCAAGAAAGAGGAGGGGGTAGAGTTGGTGGAACTGCTGGCCCAAACAGAAGAAATTCAGCTAGAAGTAAGTTCTGAAAAAAAATCATACAATTTGCACTACACAGTATTGATTGTAAAGCTAGCTACAGGTACATAAAATAGGTATGTGGAATTAAAACATACTTATGGTATGTACTGCTATGATAAATTTACACTTGAACAAATATGTGCTGTTTGTAAAGTGATAATCATCTGTAGATTATCATTTTAGTATCTTGTCACAATAATAATTCCTACATAATGTTGGCTACTTTTACAGCTCATGCCTCATACAATTATTATTGCACTTTAAATTACAATATTTAATTGATAGATAAATCAGCAAAGTTTTCACAGTTATTATATAAAATATAGTAGAAATTGAAAATAATTACATTAAATTAATTATGTATGTGACACTATATTCCATTGTGGTGTTACATAATATGTATGCAATAGTGTAATATGAAAAATATTAAACTTTAATTTCCATAAAGGGTACATAGATTTAAAGTAGTTTTTTCTAATTTTGCTACAGATAACCCACCAAATAGAAGTCAAGGTGGTGGAACTCGTGGAAGTGGACAAAGACGGGGACGGGGAGGTGCTGGACGAGGGAAGCGCCCTGTTCCCACTGCAGAACAGCTAGATGCAGAACTTGATGCTTATGTTAAGGAAATTAAGTAATGATAGATTCTAAAAGTACAGTGTTTGGACAAATACATATTTTTAACATGGACCTGTATGGAAAATACAAGTAAATATAATTAAAACCACTGGTTTTAAATAATTTTGATGTTAGTGTAAATTGTGGAAAGTGCTGTTAATAAATGATGAAGAAATAACTAAAATAAACCAGAGTTTGGTAAAAAGACATTGTGTATTAATTTTGGATAATTGAAAAAATGACTAGGTATAATCAGCCTATGTAAATGTATTATCCCCTCGTCTGTCACGCCACCTCATTGAGGTCGATGTCAAAAACCGCACATCTGTCAAGCCGCCTCCTGGAGGTCGATCGCTCCTACGTTGTATTAAAGCACAACTCACGCGATTTATTTTATCTATTACTGCTCTAACTTATGCAACGCGTAAAGAAAAGAACAAGGACGACATATAATGAAACATGACAACCAAACTGCGCCATTTTAACTGAATTGAATGAGTCACTAGTTTACCTACTCGAGCTGCCTTTGTGTTTTCATAGAACTCAAAAATTTCAAAAATACATTGCAACATAGAATTAATAAAATATTTCCAGTATAATTGTATTAATGTGTACATACACTAGATAGCTTGTTTCATAACGATTTCAGAAACACAACATTTATAAAATAGCTTTCATACAACATTTTAGAGATATTTTCATTTTAAAAAGACGCGCCGTTTTTGCAAGGGGTGGGGGGGCCGCCAGGTGACGTAAGCGCGAAATTCAAAAATGGTGGCGTATCTCTGGAGGGGTTATGATAATTCAGCTAACTTTTTCAAAAAAATAAAAAAAAAAACAAAAAAGAAAAGTTAATATTTCGAAAAAGGTTAAATTCTCTCAGTTGACAGAAAGAAAAGAAGGTCAAAAACTCGCATAATGTTTATTTAAAACGAGCGCAGTGACATAGCGTGC
Organism: Cataclysta lemnata; assembly: GCA_963931975.1. NCBI lineage: Eukaryota > Metazoa > Arthropoda > Insecta > Lepidoptera > Crambidae > Cataclysta > Cataclysta lemnata. Next base: position 5,362,099 of record OZ008350.1, on the reverse strand, counting down.
TCTGCCAATGATTCCGTAAACTAAGGAATGTTCGCGATGCCGGTCTTTGGATGGGTGGGTATTATATCTAGTTCCTCCGTGTTTGAAGGAACTCCATTTTCAAAATTACTTTTACTGTATAGAGTGTCGCTACGTTAAAGGTTCACACCCATGTGAAGGTTAAGCTACGCACATAGGTTAACATCCTTATGACTTCAATGTCATATTATAAGTATAACACTCCGGAGAAGAATACGCATCTAATGGTCTATCGAACATTTGGTTATACGGAATGCTTTCCAGTGCTTAATAAGATGTATATTTTTCTTTTAGTTGGAACCTTCATTTACTAGAATGAGATCGAGGGTACGGTGTAGCACAGTCAGAAGAAATATGAGGTTCAATCCTAGACAACTCTTCAACATACGTCCCACAATGGTAGGCAGACATTCTATTTATTTTTTCGCTTCATCCAATACTAATGTCATGTATTCCCATGCTGGGCTGGGAGCGAAAAAATAATGTATTGTAGAATGTGCCAGCCTCGACTCATGCCATGGGTGTCGTAAAAGTCGACTAAGGGAGATTGCCCAATAAGAACCTTGGGGCTGAATAGTGTAGGGCAAACCATCAACAACAGCATACCCATACCCGGATTGGTGTCAGGCAGGCGGCCGGCTGTAAACCTTAGCCATAAGCGGTATGGATTGGAATGTTGTCATTCCAATCCACTATCCGTTCATCGAAATGTAGAGAAGAGATTCATCTCTTTGTCATTCATCACTAGCACCTATACGGTGTGATGGATGATAGATATTTGATTCAAAAGGGAGTGGATGGCTTGATCACGTCTGACCGATATGAATGGAAGAGGATACTTAATTACTGAAGGGAAAAGAAGCATGTCCATCGGTTTCAGGTGCTATTGAATTGGAGCTTTTTTAATATACCTACTGCCCTGCCGTTTTCTCCATCCACTTGTCCTAGGCTATTTCCTCTTTTATTTATATTGGTAAAACGAATGATTTTTTTACTATAGAAATAACATTTGTTGTAATTATTATATATTGCTGTAAGGGCTAGATCCCGCTGCCTTAGAGTAATAGTGTTCTGTGCCGCTGCCAGAGAAGACATTTAAGAAGTATCTAATCTATGGAGAGGTACCTAGGGATGAGTGATATTAATAAAATATTGATGTCGATAGCTCAATATCAACGGAAACCATGGTCAACTGTAAGTTATATGCTAAAATATTGTAAGATTTAATGGACATCATATTTATTTTATTATCAAAATTTATTAATTAATAATATAACATTCAAATGTAGTTAAAGAATGGGTGTGGTGACGGCAGAGTAGTGACAATTGTAGTCACCACCCCAAATCTCTCCCGAGGGTGTCGTACAAGGCGACTAAGGATAAATCAATGATGAGGAGCTTTTATACCACCTAGCAATAGCAATGTACTGCGGCTTTTGTGCCCGATAAATGGCAATAGGCTCGCCATCTTTACATGGCGCCTAACATAATTAGCCAAACGTGGGTGCTAGTTCACCTCTGCCTACCCCTTCGGGGATATAGGTGTGATTTATGTATGTAAGTAAAGAAAGGGTTACAAAATGTTACTAAGAGTCCCATAGTTTTTTATCAATGATCTGCAATATTATTTTTTATAGTTTGATCACAAACGTTTAATCTATCCCACTCAAAAATATTCCACTGTCAAATTGTTTTAAGTTTAAAATATAAATAATGTTAGCGCACAACTTGTTCTTCTTACCATGTTTCCGGGCCTGGGAGCGAACAAGTAACGTAGACGGCCGGCTGTACAACCTAAGCTAAAACCTTGAGCAGTATGGATTGGAATGTTGTCATTCCAATCACTCTCTCCGTTCATCGGTCTCTTGACATGATCCGTACTGTCTCTTTTCTATACATTCATTCATAACTAATGGTATATACATCGGTATGATAAATGATTTATATGAATCAAAAGGGAGTGGATGGCTTGATGACGTTTGACCGATATGAATAGAAGAGGAAACATACTGCGCCGACCGCAGATAGACTGGGAACAGGGCAGGGAGAAGAAGAACAATGAGAAGATAGAGCTTTAACTACCGATGTTTATGATTATGAATGAATACATTAAACGATCCTTTTTCTACATAAGCAAAAGAGCACTGATCGAACATGTGATTATGATTCAAGAACATCACGATATTATGTTAAAATATCGATTTAATTATTAATATTGAAATTTCGATGTTTCAGAGTTTAATATCGTTAATTCAACAATATCGATAAATATCGTACATCCCTAAATACGTATACGATACGACTGACAAACTATGTTTTGATTTTGATCGAATGTAATGTATCACAAAATTTGATTTTGTTTACTATTACTCGGAAATTGGTACATATTATTATTTAACATTAAAATCCTGTGATAAAAATAACTTGTATATATTTTGAGAAAGTGAGTTATGGACATAAACAATCATAAAGATTTTTAAGTCAACATTTTACAGGACACATTTGCGTTCATGTTATTTTGTATATTTGCTGAAATTTACGCAATTTAGATAGAAATTTGCTGCGGGTAACCTTTAATCATGAATTTATCAGGTATGTTTTATTGGCATTATTTTGTTCTAATGTAAACCTATTATTTGGGGGAAATCCTCAAATCAAAATGTAAAGCATGAAAAGGCACAGATTTATTTTTAGATTCTATTGCCTAAATGGTTTGTTCAGTATCTAAAGTTATGAACTATCATGAAAATTATATGAATATACTTAGATTTTAAGTGTAAAATGTTTTGCGATTATTGCGTTTGTGATTGTACATAAAATCTCACTAAAATTAGTTTTTACACATAGACCAATAATTTTAGATTAGAATTTAGTCCATTATTTCAATAGATCCATCAGGTGATGAAGATTCAAGTAGTGATGAAGTCACTACACCAGCAAAACGTTTTCGGGCTGATACATATGGCGCCTCTTCAACAACATCCCAAGGATCAGGTAACTTATTTATTTACTTAATTCATTTGGCTTACTAACAGACTTTTTTTTGTATACAAATCTCTGCTGCCAAAGACAAGTGCCACAGACGTTCTGTCCTCAAACTGTGAACTGCATAATTACCCTACAATACTCCATTATACTTTACTCTGAGGCAGTACCTATAAAGTAAATTTAAGTTGATTTTCTTAGTTGAAATTTTAGACATTTCCCAATAATATCTTCAATGTGCCACTTGAAAGTTAGTGTAGGTAATGAATAATTCAGTCTTTATATTTTTTTATAACATGGAACTATGTACCTATATCCATGTTCATATATTCCATGGCAGTTGGAAAACTATTTAACTACCCAACCTTATGCATCTAAAGCTAAGTATACTTTATTTTTAAGACAAAAGTTAAAACTGTTACATTACAAAAATAAATGTAGATGAGATGATAACTCTTAGCATTCTAAGGTTTCACCGTGCGGATGCTGGGTCATTAGTGTGGCAAAGAGGACAGGCAATGGCAGCGCCTGGGATTTGCGACCCAAGTGTAGGTTTAAGGAATCCTTTGACAACTAGTCAACACTTACCTCCACCACCCCGACTTCTCTCTCTGCCTAGCCATATTTGATAAGATTCCGTGAAAGCCGCCTTAGACACACACTCCAGTGTAAAACTTACGAAAGTTCTAAACAAGCCAAGGTCTTTTAGTAATGAATATCGGGATTTAGCTGGTATACCCCTCGCTCCCACCTCAACAGCTTACAAACCAACTATGTAGCCATTTTTTGTTATTTAGTTTATTGAATGGATCTTTAATTTGTACATAATACAATTTAAATTCGTATTTGGGAAAGACTTAAATCAACGGGTCCCAAGAACAAAGTCATATCTTTAAAATTATCTAGTTGCAAGAGGTATTTAAAGTCAATAGTAACTATTGACTTATTACTTTGTTCTTTGGACCCATCGAAATATATAATTTGGATGTGTCTTTCCCATAATCAATATTAGCTTAATTATCATATTTGAATTGCTGGCTGGTGGTTTTTATTCAATGTATTGACATACACTGTATATGAATTAGAAAACAATCAAGGGGAAAAAAATGTTTTAAATATTTAGTTTAGAATTAAATCAAGTGCTCCTTATAGACACCCTACATGAAAGGGGTTGTTGTTCAAGGTGATTGGGTGTAAAAAAAGCAACAAGTAACGGGCAGCAACATTCCTTTTATACCACCTAGCAACATATGTATTGAGATTTAAGTGCCTAATAATTGATCTCAAATTACCATGTGTTACGTAGGACCTAACGTTATTGGCGAAACATGGGTCTTCTACACCGTTGCCTGTCCCTTCAGTGATAAATAGGTGTGAATTATGAATGTGTGTTTTTGATAAGTACCATTAATATATTTATTTAATATTTTTTTAAGTTGTGCAAGAATCTGAAGATGAATCTCAAGGAGCAAGAACTACAGATAAAAATAATTTGCGTTTAAGTAGAAGCAGCTTAAGTGAAAACTGCTCTTCACCAAATGATCAATTTGATGATTATCGTCCAGGTTTAAATACTAATGATACTGATAATGGCGATGTATCAATGCGGCCAAGTTTCCACCAAGAAACAAATGAAAACTCATTTTATAATAAAAATCTATCTGATGATGCACAACAATCATTTAACAAGGAATATTCAGAAAAATCTAAACGAATGATGAGTAATATGGGATACAAACCTGGTAAGGGGTTAGGTAAATATGAACATGGTCGTGTTGAACCAGTTGAGGCATCAACCCAAAAAGGAAGGAGAGGATTTGGTTTACAACCTTCTATTATAGGAGAAATACCAAAGGATATAAAATGGTCCCCAGAGGACCTCAAGGCAGAGGCGAAAGAAGAACCCGTAAGTTCTATTAATATGTTATACTTGTTGATAGTATGTGCTCAATCAAGCAGGTTTGTGAATCATAACTTTCACCTCGCATGTCTCACTTGTGTTTGCAAATCACCCCTTTTTTTAAAAAAGAGCTTGAGTTATGAATATATATTAATCTTTCTTGTTCTATTCAGAATTTTGCATAAGTACTCAATTTCAAGAGAATTGTGTATTGTAATTATTTAAAATTTAATAATATCAATATACTTTACAGCAAACCACTTTTCATAGTTAGTGGTTACTCTTAATTATTTTTCCCTTTGGAGTTAAACAAAATGTCTGCCACAATGATTATTTTAAAATTATAGGTCTGGATCCCAACATCTTCAGATGAACCTTTATCTGGAGATTTATTGGACGAATGGCTTCAGAAAGGCCCTAAAAAATTAACTATAGAAGATGAAACATCATTTGTGGAGTCATATATTTTAAAAGGCGTTCTGGATTCAAAGGTACCTATAATTACCGTATTATTTGAACATTTTAAAAATGTTATTAGAATAAAAAGTCAGGATTTTTTAATTTTTACCTTTTATCTTCTGCTTAGACCTTCCTCTTCGATTTGGTCTCTTTACTATAATTATATTAGGTACATGTCTTATTCACACAAAGGTAATAGCTAGATTTGACTAATAAATTCTGATGTTGTAGAATAATCTCTTGTTTTTTTTTAAATTGCAGACCATTTTTGATAAATTATATGATGAAGACTTAAGGCATGCACGGTTCCGGAGTAATCCTTATGAAACTATTGGTTCTGTGATATTTCTAAATAGAGCTGCTGTAAAAATGGCAAATATTGATGCAGTTTTCGATTTCATGTTCACTGATCCTAAAACACCAAAATTAAATAATGTACCAGCCATTGACAAAAAGGAAATATTATATTTTGCCGATGTATGTGCTGGTCCTGGAGGGTTTTCTGAATATATTTTATATAAAAAAGGATGGCGAGCTAAAGGTAAACATATTGTTTCCTTTGTTTTATATGGATTTGACTAAAACAATAATAATGCTATTTCCATCAGGTTTTGGGTTTACCTTGAAAGGACCATGCGACTTTAAACTATCTGATTTTTATGCCGGCACACCTGAGACTTTCGATACATATTATGGCGTGAAAGAAGACGGCAATATATTTGATCCTGAAAACTTGACATCTTTGAAGAATTATGTGTTGAAACAAACTAATGATCAAGGAGTTCATTTTCTAATGGCTGATGGCGTAAGTGTTGCAATAATATGGACTTTCTCCTAATATATTTCGAAGTATCTTTCGATAGTAACTACGAGTAATTTATCGGCTGCTATAAATTTCAAGGACAGTAGTCTACATGGAACTCTCATCATCTTCCTGCCCTGTTTTCAGTTTCTCTGGAGTTTCCAGTATGTTTCTTCTTCCATTTATATCAGTCAGACGTCATCAAGCCATCCACTCCATTTTGATTAATATTATCCATCACACCAGAAAGGTGCTAGTGATGCCTTAATTTATATAAAAAGGATAGAAACCACCATGTCGAGAGTGATGGGATGAAAACATTTTATTCTATACCTACTGCTTATGATTTTGTTACCCAGCAGTACTCATTTGGAACTCTGCTATACTGTATTATATTCCCTTGTCTTGTTTACAGGGCTTTTCTGTTGAAGGTCAAGAAAATATTCAGGAAATACTCTCAAAACAACTTTACTTGTGTCAATGTCTGGCCGCCTTGATGCTTGTTAGAACAGGCGGACATTTCGTTGTTAAATTGTTTGATGTCTTTACCCTCTTCAGTGTAGGCTTGATTTATATTATGTACAAATGTTTTGACCAAGGTAAGTTGTTTATGTTACAGAATGCGGATTGTGTAAAATTTCAAAAATTAGTAACACATTTAAAATTTTAGTATGCATACACAAACCTGTAACATCAAGGCCAGCAAACTCTGAAAGATATTTAGTATGTAAAGGGAAGAGATTGGGTACTGAGACAGCTGAGCAACACCTATACAATGTGAACTCCATACTGTTTGACGGTCTTGAGAGTGATGAGGATATCACTGAACTTGTTCCCTTGAACGTAATCCAGGAGGATCAAAAATTCTTCGAATATATATTTGCAAGTAACTGTGTGTAAGTATTTTTCGTAAAATAAGTATTTTATTATATATACTAAAATAGGTCATAGGTAAATAAAAATTACTATTTTTTTTAAACAATCTATAATTTTTGGGACTACACATGATATTAATATAGGTATGTATATATTGCTCTACAACACTACCACTTGGGTGGCTTCTTATGGTGCAGAATAGTGATTTTAATTAACTACCATTAGGTTTCTGCTTGTGTAATACCTTTACTTTGTGTACTTCTCTGAAATTGAAAGAATCAGCTTAATAGTAAAATAGATAACTAATCGGTTCACAATAATTATATAACTATAATACAGCTGATTATGATCTATAATTATGAATTTTTGAAATAGTGTATGTCCCTGTAATATAAAATCTAAAAAAATATTTAACTCAGATTAGCATAAAGACGACCACCAAATTGTTTGCAGTTTGGGCGAAAAGCAGATAAAAAATTTGTTAAAAATAGCCGCTTTCAGTAAAGACAAGGACCTTAAAGAATCAACACAGGCAACCATGAGAGAGCAGTGCCTAAAGCTTTGGAAGGTATTACTCAATTATATGACATATTATTCAATTAATACTTACTGCCGCACTCAGAGACGTCAATTAACTTTAATGAGTATTTAATGTCAAAAATTTTCATTCAAATCTAGACCATAGACCCCGCAAGAATAGCGACTAGTTTTGAATTGTAATTTTTTGACGTTAAGTACTCATTAACGTTATTTGACGTCTCTGAGTGCGGCAGTTACTACTTAACTTAATTACTACTTTTACAGTGAAGTATAGCAATTGTTTTTATTATATTAAACACATTTTCGTAGTGTACATGTTCTAGTTAAAAATTTTGGAACTAGTTTTATTCAAATACGTCACCATGTCATAGAAATATATTCATCTCATGTTTAGTAATTCTAGTAGAATGTTGCACTTGTAATTGGTTGGTGGACGATTTGAGTACCTAAAGGCGTGTACTTTAGTTTTAGTATGTATATGATTCATTGTATTGTAGATTCCTGACGAAGTAAGAAAGCAGCCTGAACGACACGGCCCCGACGACACTCTCCAAAAAATCTTATCTTCACTTAAAAAAGTAACGCAAACCAGCAGTCCACACGGCTTTAAAACAAACACACTCAATAAACAACCCACATACATCGACAAGCCTTCCGACCTAGATAGTAGTTTCAAGCAAATATACGACTGGCATTTTATGTTTTTGACCAGTGTTAAAAATAGTTCAGACTTAAAAATATTTATAGGTAATATTGTAGACTGGGTGAGTTTCAACTGATTGCTGGAGCTAGTCTGTGTAACATCGCTAATATGATTTTTGTTTTTAGGTTGTGGAGGCAAACATGTGTTCCAGTTAGAGGGTAGCAAATGGACAAATGTGGCAGACTTGCAATTAACTCTACCTGCAAAGACCTTAATCTATGGAGAGGTAAAGGCTATTTTGGAATATTCATAACGCATGTCTAATATTGCACTTACAGTAGGTACTCACTAAAATAAAATTATTGTTGTAACTACCTTCACTTACCAAGGAAGCGCGGTTAAAGCTAAAATGCATGAATAAATATGCGAACGAACAGTGCAAATAAATAACAAATTTTTTAGAATACATTTAAGGGATCGCTTTGCTTATCAACCGCTTCTAAGAAGTTATCTGTTATCACACAACAGTGTCAATGGACTTTGCCTTAATTATCGGTGTACTTATTAAAATATATAGCATTAAAACTTATTTTTGAAAGAAAATATCTTTTGATTGGTATCTCTATTATATTCAAAAAGAACCCGGGTACATAATCTTCATTCAGATCTGAATCGACGATCATTAATTTTCTCACTGTATTTTAACAGGTCATCAAAGAATACAAGGGCGAAGGACCAACACAAATGTATAATAAAGCTCTGCATATAATAGACGCTATGATGTTGGGAGGCGTAGATATATCATACTTGTCATTGACTGAAAGGTGTGTCTTGAATCTCATTTCATAGATAACTTGATAAAAAAGAGTGTATTACCCGGTTAAAATATCTGTAGACCTAGCTAGAATGTGAAGGCCCTCCCCATTCCCAACGCAACACCTTTAAATCAATCACTAGTAATTAATAATAACGGACACCACAAGTGAAAGAAATCGATGTTAATAGTTATACTTGTTTTACACACCGTACGGGAGCGTCGACGTGACTATATCAACGCCAGGTCTACAGATATTTTTAAATAAATTAATTAATTAATATTTTTACACTCACACCTATCATCTAGCCCAAAGTAAGTAGCCTAAGCACTTGTGTTATGGATACTAGATGACGGACATATTTTTAATATAATTATGTATATAAATGTTGAAAATATACTACATAAACATATACACAACCATGACTCGGAAACAAACATTTGTGGTCATTACAAAGTTTGCCCCTACCAGGATTCGAACCCGGGACCTCTTGGCCAATACCCAGCAATCTGAGCATTCGACCAAGGCGGCCGTCTGCAAGCAAGGCGGCCGTCTATTTTAACCGGTTAGTACAGTATCTATGTTTAGCAATTGGTTATTAACAGTTGTATTATCCTTCCAGGTCCAATCAATGCGATTTATTCTGCACTGCTATCAATAAGCCATATGATAATCAATCATTACCTATTAGATGCAAGAGACTTTTTAACATGGAAAACTTTGCATCTGCTATGAACAATTTGGAATGTCGCGCCATGAAACGAATAAAAAAAGCTGTAACCATCAACACCCCAAATAGAATGAATAGAAATGAAATGTTTTACATGGTAGGATCGATATTGTTTTTAAAAGAGATCAAAGGTTAGTAATTAGAATATTTTCGCATTATTAATATCAAAACAGTGGCGCGTTGTGACGGCTTAGCAGAATAAAACTGTCACCACCTCCTGCCATACATAAATCACGACTTTTTCACCTAAGTGGTAGGCAGGCGTGCTTCAACACCCGCGTTTAGCCAGCTTACTTCAATGTAATAGGGGGCGAGCCTTTTGCCATTCGCCGGGAATTTTAATGGCAGTAATTTACTAGTTGGTGCACCAGGAACGCTGCTGCCCATTCGTTGTTATATTAATAATAATAACTCTTAGTTGCCTTATGATTAGGGGTAGTGATTCTTCTCTGCCGTCACCACACGGGACACGGTAAATTTATGTAAAAATATGACTACTTATCTTACTACACTTGTATTCTTTTGTCTTCACAACTGAAACGCTTATTTGCTGCCGAATGTATTTTACAAACTACTATTAAAATATTAATTATAGTCTGTACCATCTAATAACTTGTCTTATTTGGTAAACAATCTTGGCACACCTTTTTATTAAAAAAAGCAGCATTTCAAAATCAACTGATAACTAGATTCAATAGTTTTCTGCCTATAATAACGATTTATTGTAATAGATTATTGATGTTGTTATTATTTTATATTTAAATGGGTGATTTTAAAAAAGTTGTGCCAAAATTGTTTACCAAACAAGTTAGATGGTACAGACTTTACCTAATGGTTTTTTGTCATAAATGTATGGACTTATCAGTACCTGCAATACATATTACACGAATATAACTTCAAACACACCTTTAATACTAGTGCCAGTTTACCATCTGTACCATGAGTGATTTAATCATACATATTTTCTATTTCAGAGCCTTGGGTGTCACAGATATCAAAGAAAACTAAGTACAAATATTACTACAACACACGTGACAAAAGCAGCGAGTACTACATCCCCTCAGCCGCGTGTGTGGATATGGTGGAGGCGTACACATCGCGAGTGCAGTGGCCCTGGGGCGACGCCGCTACTGCCATTCTCAACAATCAAGTACAGACGGTCATATCTAGAGCTGCTATGGAGGAATTCATTTTGACTAAGACATAATAATATTTCTAATAACATTGAGGATGATTCAATTGGCATTTTTCACTGACCTCTAATATACAACTACGCTGGACTGAAGGTTGTCATCCAAAAATTAAGCCATTTTGATTAGCGCCATCTTGGCGCTGATGGCACTGGTGTGCGAAGGTGAACGTTCCACGGAACTAATATTAGAGATGCATTTGTAATGTCAAATACGAGCAACAAACGGCAAATTTAGTACCCTTGCTGCTCGAGGGGGCGCTTCAAATTGGCACAAGAAACATTTGACATTTTAGTAGACGTATTCAGTCCAGCGTACTTGTATAAAAGAGGTCAGTGGCATTTTTGCATTCAATGTTCGCTTAACAGAAGTCTTTTGCTTTATCAATGATAATTGGACGTATACTGTTAATATGTTTAGCCAATAGACTTTTACCAGGAATAGTCTATAGTGGGGTAGAATTCTGATGAAAGTTAACCATAATCACAAATTCATAGTGACAGTGAATAGGGCTGTTTCTTTTTGATTTTCTCGGCGTTGAACGCAGAGAAAAATGCTTTTAAACAATATCCACATCTAGCACACGAAAGGTTATCCGAAGGCACACCTTCCGACTCAATACATTTGCATGAAATACAGCAATCCATTTTAAGGTTTTGCACCTTTATTTCTATTTATTTTGGTCTCATTTCCTCAAACAATCAATAATAAATAATGGAGCTTATTTTTTAAAGGTTTTCAAATCAACTAGGCGATTGATAGGTATAAATAATATATGGATAGATTTGGTGAAAGTGTTAGAGAATGGTAGATTGAAATAAGAACAAGGGATTTATTTTTAGACTTAGGAAGAGCACAGAAGCATCCGTTCACTTATATGGTCCCGAGCTTAGACAAGCGCCTTGTTCTTTGCTGGAACTGGTTTCTGGGAGCTCCTCGGTGGGTGTTTCGTTCCCAGACTACTACTTGAGTTGTGCGCAGGGGCAGGTCCTGGCAGTTCCGAGAAAAATGGCCTTTGCCGTTGCACTTGAAACATTTGTACTGTCTCTCTGTGTAACTTTTTTTAAGGACCTAGGCTGCTCGGCCCAGCGTGGCCGAGACGCCTTTACAGCATCTACCGGATTTTTTGGGGAAGGCGATGATCTTGTCCTCAAGACTGCATGTCTAGTACTTCCTGTGAGGGTACCCCCACAGCACGCGTCCCCCATGGGGGACTGAATCTCCCGAGGGAGAAATACTGCTGCGGAGAGCCTCACGGGGCGCCCGAGTCGGAGCTTGGATGGACAGGCCTGAGGGTGCCTCTAAAGGCGCGGACCTCGGCTCAGGCGTGCCGTGTAGTGAGGAGAGGATGTGTAGTAACTAGGGCTGTGCCACTGTCGTTTTTGTCTTCACGCCTTTGTTCCTCTTGTAATAGCTTCGAAGAGATAGTTTCGGTCGTTAACTTGGAGCCACAATTACAACACAAGGGCCATGATGACTAGGTCATAGTCTTGTGTGAGTCCACTCAAAATTATAACTGCAACGAATTCGTCGTCTAAAGGCGTTTCTATCTCTTCTAGTTGGTGAGAAATCTCTTTAATTTTGTGCCGGTCTGACTCCATCGAAGGATTTTCACTCAATTTTGTACTGAAGAGATTCCACAGTAGGCCTAATCTTCTGCTCAGGTCACGGCCTTTCTTTAATATGTTCCAAGCCTCGTGCCCGCTCTAAGCAGTGCAGATGTATGGAATTATTGTCGGCGTAACAGACAGCGTGGTCCACGCCAACGCTTTCTCACCTTTTTTCTTGTCACTTTCGTCGTCGTATTGCATGAAATCCCACAATTCCTCGTGAATCAGGAGCATGCCCATGGGGAATTTCCACGTGGAGTAGTTTTCTGCCCATTTAAGCTTCTCGATTTTCCGCAAGTAGCGAAGCCATTGAAAGTCGATTCGCCGGCCGGTGATTTTTCCACGAGGTGGTGAAAAAATGCGTAATCTCGCCGAAATATTTCCTATTTTCCTAACCACGCTCTTAGCTCGGGACCATGTAAGTGAACGGATGATTTTTCTCTGTGTTCCGCCTAAGTCAAAAAATAAATCCCGTTTAATCTCACATTTGTTCTTATTTCCATCTACCATACTCTAACAGAAACAAGGCTATGTATGAATATAAATATGACTGGCGAAAATAAGATTTATAATATAATGTATTTATCTCCATGAAATAATAATTCAAGTGAATCTAAAATAATTTTACATAAGATGAATTTTACAATTATCAAGGAAAGATGATCTCTTTATTTTTTTTTAATTTTCTAGTAGTTTCCAAACCGAATCAAGTACAATTGGTTTTTCCAACGGTTATGTTATTGCTTTCGGATGTCTTCTTACTTTTGATAACGCAAATTATATTGTTATTCACACACATATTAATATGACACCCCAGGAATTTATTGTGGTTCTTAAAATATAAGTTATAAATGTCTAGGCAACTTAATAGCAATCTCAGATGCAATAGATTTTAGATTTCGAATATATTTTGGGCATATTTAAGAATATTCTTATTTCATAAGTACCAGCTCCAAAGCTCATCTTCCTATTCGTGTCGGAAGTCAAAACCCCAAATCTATATTGAAGTACCTACTTTATTATGTTGCTTCACACGATTTCTGTTTACGTTGGGTTTATTTTTACAGCTGTTATCACTCAAGGGGAGAATTTTTCTTTTCAAAACTTAATAAACTCGGGTGGTTAGTTTTAGAATTTCTTGTTTACAAATGCTCCTAAAACACGAGAACTGCACAAATCTATTGTACTACGAAGAATCATTTTATTGCGGGAAAACAACCTTTAGAATTTCTCGGTGTATAGTATTTATTGCATTAACTTCCTCTCTAATCTAACCATTATTACATTTATAATTTTCTATCAAACTGAAATACCTATTTTCAAATATTTATATTATTATTATATTCAAACAAAACTCTAAGTTTATTTATTAATTGTTTGAGTTTGGTATTGGTTTTTCTACAATTGAGACTTTCTGTAGAATAGGTTGAATAATAGTTGATAATTTATATTTTTGAGTAATGTTTTTGAATTTATCGTTAAGTATAATTGTTTTTCCGATATGTATTGGTTTGTAATTTTTTTGCAATCCATCCTTTTGTTCATCTGTCTAATTCTGTGGACACTGATTTTTTGTCTTATTTTTTATTGTCATTTTGTGTAAGTGTACTGACAATGCTAGTTTGATCTTGAAACATGTTAACCACATTGTATATGTCATAAGTCCTTAAGGACTTCTACTACATCTTTTCTGTATTATTATCTGCTTAGGCCTGTATTTATAAACCTGGCTTAGTCGGATTTACTGACATTGTAGATTTTAGGACTCTTGTTTACGGTCACTTATTGCCGCTCTCAGAGACATCAGTTAACTTTAATAAGTACTTAATGTCGAAAAAAAAAACATTAGAATCTACACCAAGACCCGGCAAGAATAGCGACTAGTTTTGAATTGTCGTTTTTTGACATTGAGTACTCATTAACGCTAATTGACGTCTCTGAGTGCGGTAGTTAGATTGTTTTTATTTGTTAACTTTCAAGCGAGTGTTGCATGATGCAATCACCTCAATTTTACCCTACTGTCTATTAAACCATTGGTTGTGAAACATGATTCGAGACAGCAATAAGACGTATAAGAAAATCATAATGCCAGTTACCGTACTAATGTGCATACGCATGAGCAATACCTATCTAAATGTTAATACTATTTGTTACGATGATTTGTCAAATAATATAAATCTCATCAATCATTGAAATAAACATTTATGTTTGATAACAGAACCAATATCCACCAATATCCTGTTTTGTTGATATTCAAAATAAGTGACAATGATGAAATTTGTTTCCAACTAGGTAGGGACTTCGAAATATGCATATGAAATTATGTTTTACATACCTACCTTTCTTCAATTTTGTACAAATTATAGAATTCGTCCACGAAAATAAAATATTTTTTTTAATTAGTAGGTACCTTTTCTTTTTTGTCCTATTGGTAGTTAACAGCACTAAAATACAGTTGCAGTAATCACGCTCATATCCCCGAAGGGGTAGGGAGAGATGGAATCAACACCCGCGTTTCGTCAATCAGGTCAGGCCCATGTAATAGGTGGCGTGCCTATTGCCATCTATCGGACATTGTACATTGCTAGGTGGCATAAGATAAACGCTGCCTCATTACTTATTGCTGTCATAACCCTGTCGCCTTGTACGACACCCGGGGGAGAGACCACACGGCCGACTATACATACAGACATTACATACATGTACTATGTATGTGCCATAATTAAGATTTCATAGTAGGTATTTCCCTAATAGAGATAACATAAATCATTACATCTGTCGCCGGAAATGTGCATTTATCAACAAAATGAAACGTTGCTCTTTTAGCTTTACCAACTGCCCCCGTAGCATGGGACGTGGACACATCTCCTTCGGGGAAAAGAAAATATTTTCCTCTCGCTCTAACTCCCACTAAATCCCGAGAAAAAACACTATCAAGTGGTGGAGAAAGGCTTGCCCTCGTCCTCGTGCTAGGCCCGCTGGTAAATTAAAAACTGACGGTGACCCACCCGGAAGACGCCGTGAACACGGAACATCACGTCTTAGGCCCGGCGCACATTGGCGGCACGGCACTGCAAGGGATCCTTTGGTATCCCTATATTTAAGGGCACTCTCGCGGTAACAATGCTGTGGTATCCTTAAGCGTGCCAAGGCATCCAGGCATGCCGAGGCATTCTTAGGTCTTGTCTTGTCGCGGTATCCCGAAGACTGCCAAAGCATACCGAGGGATGCCGAAGCGTTCTCAAGGCGGCCGACACCGGCATGCGCATCCCACGGTAGATATTGTTGTTTGTTTTCATACTCTTTAGTTATATTTTTATTCGTCGCCTAAAAATGCCATGCCATGCCGCCAATCTGCGCCGGCCCTTAGGTGCTGAGCCGACGCCAACGTGTAGACCATAGAGGACAATAATACTACGGATAGTGTAGACTAAGTAGGCTCACGCATCAATCAGGCAGCACCAAAGAGTACAATGTATGGGCAGCACTGCTGCATCTGACAACACCGCTGGAGACAACTTACGACCCGAAGGTCGTACCTAGCTCCCCCTGTCTCGATGTTGGCCGTCTACTGGGAAAGTCAATAGATAGACACATCAACCAGCTGTTGCCTTGCCCAGAGTGCACCTCGTCGACGAGGTCAAAAAGAATTTAAATATTTAATTGAAGAGTGTTTGGCGCGCTTTCAATGGTGTCAGTCAGATTTTGGTTTCAATCATTAAAAAATTGGACTTGGTAAAAAGTGGACTTGAGCAATGAAAGTGGTGTTATTTTGATGCATGAGGATCCGTGTTGACGTTCAATTATGAGTAGGGGGTGGACACTTAGAACTAAGAATATTTTACGGATATTTTTTGTAAAATGCGACATCTACATAAAAATTCCCAGCTTGATCACAAATTAAGTAACATTTTTTTAACTAGATGGCGCCACGAATCGAAAAGGTCGAGAACCATGAAGGTATATTATGTGTTCTGTCCTGTCCAAAGAGGATACTAGACTACGGGTATACTATGCTCTTTAGACAGAACCTTCATGGTTCTCGTACTTCTCGATTGTTCTGTCTGTGGCCATGAATGACAGCCCAAAAATGTCAGTTGTTTGTCGAGTTCAAAACTTCATTCAACTAAATTTAACGTACTCCGTGTAGTTTCCCTGTTTTAGCTTAATTTTCGTGAAAGTGTTGTGCTGATTGCGTTGAGTTGAATTGTTACTCCCCCGCTTTTAAGTGAACAAATTTCTTGTGTTGCTCCGCCGTGTATGCTTTGAACTTTTGCGACTGGACGCTTATATTTCGTGCTGTGCTTCATTCAATTTGCGACAAAGACGCTTTTTTTGTGTTGTGCTTCATTTAATTTGCGAATAGGACGCTTATATTTTATGTCGTGTTTCATTTGATTTCCGAAAAGTGTGTAACTGTGTTATTTCATCATGCCTAAACGTTGCGCATTAGGATGTCCAATGGATTCTAGTAAGTATTCATAATATTAACTTCAATTATTTGCCAACAACAGTTTAGGTAATAGTTCAATCAAGATTGCACAATGTGGATACAACCGTGGCGGCGCAACCGGAGGCCATGCCAGTACAGGCGGTTAAAGAGCCACCGATTTTACCACCACCACCACCAGTCAGACGAAGAGGAGACGGACACAGAGGTGTTCCTGGTCGGCGGTACACTACGACAGCCGCTGCCAAAAAGGAGAAACCCGCTTCTGAAAAGATCCCTTATCAGCTCATCATTTAATTTGGTCATAAGCTTCATTACCTTTTACAAAAAACTTTTGAACATTGACACATTCAAATTACTTTTTTTTAGGAATCTCATACCATCAGTTCCCTAATTATAAGAACAACCCACAAGGTTTCAAAGCTTGGGTACACGTGATTGGAGGAAAGTTGGAGAGTGATGCCAATATTGAATTTTATAGAAACAAGGTTCTATGTGATGTTCATTTCACTACTAAGGATTGGAACCGTAACAACCGTTTAAATTGTCAAGCAATACCATCGCTACATCTTGAAAGGGGTAAGGGTTAATAAATATAATTCATAAATTTTAAGACTAAGAACAATATTATATATTAAATTATTTCAGGTTCTAATATGGAGATAGTTCCACCTATACAGTATCACTTATGCCTAAACATAGTCAACCTCTCACTTCATTTGGTAATGTAACAGGTATGTATTATTAATCTTGAAATCAATCTTATATTTTATCGTACGGTTATTTTCCATCAGTATGGGGAATGTCTGTAGATTCTTTTTAACTTAAAGAACGACTTGGCAATCGTGTCGTGTCTTGTCTTAGTCGAATAGTTAATATTCAGCTATCAAATATCACATCATAATGGTACAATGTCTATACATTTGCATTCGCCCATATTTCAATATTACCATGTCCTTTGCTTTCATATGTCAATTTTTACTGTATCACTTATTAAATATTTTATTTCTTTCTAAATGAATAAATAAATGTTTACTTTATAATTTGTTTAAATTATTTTAATATCTAGAGGCTTCAATTGTTTCAGGAATTAATGATAATATTACTTCAGAAGGAGTCTTTCTTACACAAACTACTCACCAATCTACATCACCGCATAATGTGAGAGGTATACAATGAAACTGCTATTAATTGAAGTTATATGTCCTTACGCGACAATAAAGCATCAAATTAACCTAATACTATTATTATGATTTCAGATAATAACCCTGAGCGTATTATAGTATCAGAGCATAATTATTGCAGATCACAGAGAATCAAAAACATAAAAAGTAAGTGAAAAATCCTTTTTTTAAACTTGATTAAGTCCTTATTTAATTTAAATCGGTGCAGTTAGGAGTTCCGTGACAGAAACCTTTGAATATTATGTATGAAATGTATGTAGAAGAACGTGTTGTATATTGAGTCACTTTAATATTACACCGTGCAGTGACTGTGTATATGATTACAGTGTGTCACTGCCCCACTCTTCCCCCTGGGTGTCGTAGGAGGCGATTAAGGGATTTCTGAGCGACCATCTGCTCAACTGGTGGTAGGGTAAGTTACCACTGTGCGCGTGGTGAAAAACCCGAAGACCCGAGTGTGCCTAACTAGCTCGCGAGGCTGCCCTATCAGCCACGCATAATTTCGGGTGGCCCGTCGTGCTGGTGACCGCGGGGCGTAGGGTGGTTGGCACGAGGGCCCTTCCGTCCCTCGAAAGTAAAAGAACCTGTGAATACTTTCATCCCTATACTAGTGAAAATTTCAAAACCAGAACAAATGTTTATTTATTTCTTATCATCAAGTGCGTCAATTCATAGGCATTCATTTTTTTTCTAGAGACAACACGTCAACTACCGATGTCGTCACTTTGGCTGCAGAAATTGAATACTTCGCGAATGAAAATTAAAAAACCCTGCAAGCAGAAATCTCCAGATGTCGCAAAAAATCTGACAGCTTTAAATCGAGATTATCTGAAGCTGCAAAAATTAACACAAAACATGACAGCTGCAGGTAAAATATTCACAAAAATGCAGTACACCCAAACTTCCAAAAACCCATATGGTCGGAGGTTTACATTGGAAGAGAAAGTTTTGTCACTGTCATTATACAAAAGAAGTCCGAAGAGTTATACTCTCCTTGCAAAATATTTTACTTTGCCATCACCTAAGTCCCTGAAAAGACTTTTAGGAGAAATAAAAATTGAGGCTGGATTAAACAAATCTATATTTCTGAAAATGAAAGAAGCTATCAAGGAACTTAGCGTGGAAGACAGATTATGTACACTTATTTTTGACGAGATGTCTGTTATGCCCCAGATTCATTATGATAGCGCTAACGATGATTTAAAAGGGTTTTCATTCGATACAAAAAAAAATTGCTGACCATGCCCTAATATTTATGGTAAAGGGCATTAAAAAAAATTCAAGCAACCAGTAGCTTACTACTTTAAAAGCACTTTAAAATCTACACAATTAAAGATTTTAATAAAAAAAGTCATACAACATGTGTATAACATGGGACTTATAATTGTGTGCACAGTTTGTGACCAAAGCACAATTAATGTCAGTGCTATTAATGAGCTTATAGAAAAGACGAGAGTAAAACATCTCCAACAAGGTAATGTGCTGGAGCATGAAATAATGGAAGTTGGAAAATCGAAGATTATTCCTCTGTTTGATGTGCCTCATTTATTGAAAGGGCTCCGAAATAATTTATTAACAAAAGATTTAATTTATACCGATTTGGAGGAAAAATCTGAAAAGATAATAAAATGGGAGTATTACCAAAAAATATATGAAGCAGATAAAACATATGGAGAACTTAAAATATTACAAAATTTTACGGATGAACACGTTAATATAAATAAAAT
Organism: Cataclysta lemnata; assembly: GCA_963931975.1. NCBI lineage: Eukaryota > Metazoa > Arthropoda > Insecta > Lepidoptera > Crambidae > Cataclysta > Cataclysta lemnata. The sequence goes on along the minus strand of OZ008350.1, from coordinate 5,342,170 downwards.
AAAAAAAATGAAAGTGAAGACAGCTGCTCAAGTGTTTAGCCATAGTGTGGCTGTAGCAGCTGAACACCTAACTGCACGTGGTGATCTACCAGAGGAGTGTCGTAACGTCGTTAAATTTACCAAATTAATAGATAACCTATTCGACTCACTAAATGCAAATTCATTTAATATTGTAAATGGTAAAATATACACAGGTTATGTTAAGAGGATGTCTCCCCATCATAAATTATGGATAGATGCCATTAAAGTACTCAGCTCCGTTAAATTTATTAAAAAAGTAAAAGACGGTATTGATAAAATTCGATTAATTGAGACAAAGGCCATACCTTCTGTAAAAAAATTTATAAGAACAATCAAAGGGGTTCAACAGATATGGATATTACTTTTCCGAACATATGGGTTTGATGCAATGTTCACAATAAATCTAAACCAGGACCCACTAGAATTTTTTTTCGATAATATAAGAAGTTATGGGGCGAGGAATACGGCACCTAATACAATATCGTTTGAAGGTGCCTATAAGTCATTACTGCTCAATAATTTAAACTCGCCCCATTCTCTTCAAGCAAATTGCGAAGGAAACGAAAATAACTGTTTGAAAACAATGGACTTTTTTATAAAAGAAAAAGAGACTTCTTATATTACCACTGACAATGAGGCACCACAAAGTCCTCGTAGTTCAAACACAGAGGAAATTGTGGTGCCTATCATTAAATTAAATCCTGATGTAATAATACATGCATAAAGGCTAAAGAATATAAAGCCGATTGTAAAAGTTTGCAATACCCATTCCAAGGTTTGGAAAAGTGTTTTATACAAATACAAAATATTGTATGCGAAATTTTAAAAAAAGATGTCCCCAGAAAAGGCTTACGTGAAAAAATTAAATTATTTACCGACATATTTGTTGATTTCCCTTTTAATTGTAAAAATCACAAAAATGAATTAATAACCTACTTCGAAAACACAACAATAAACATTTTGATTTACAGCTGGTGCCGTTGATCGGCACCAAGCAATTTAATCGGATTTTATCTGGCAAAATTGTTTACGTTGGGAATGACGAAGTTAAAGTGGCATGTCAAATGTACAGAAATAAACACCAACATAATAAGTACATTGAATTTTCATTTTATGATATGAACCCAAGTAGAAATTATTTTATTTTAGGATGAATAGAAATAGTATAATGTGTTTATTTAGTTTAGTATTGCGTATAAATTGTAAGCAATGTCCATGTTCTACGTTTATTTGTATTGATATGTTATGTAACTCTTTATTGTCGGTAACTGTTTAAAATTCTAACAGTCACTGATTTTTAAGGATCTTGCTTGCATTATAATTACGTAATATTAAATTAAATGAACACGTTTATGTGTGGGTAAATACGTATAAGCACACGCACACATTGACACCCACTCAAAGGTCGGATGGAATTTGTAGATAGAGCTAGTGTTAAATGAATTAACATTAGCGGTTAACAAAAAAAATCGGCGAGCGGGCTCTCTATATCCGTAGTATTATTGTCCTCTATGATTATGAGGAATCATTGATAATAAGCATAGAGGACAATAATACTACGGATATAGAGAGCCCGCTCGCCGATTTTTTTTGTTAACCACTAATGTCAATTCATTTCACACTAGCTCTATCTACAAATTCCATCCGACTTTTGAGTGGGTGTCAATGTGTGCGTGTGCTTATACGTATTTACCCAAACATAAACGTGTTCATTAAATTTAATATTACGTATGAGTTTATTGCAAGATCCTTATAAATCGGCAACTGTTAGAATTTTAAACAGTTACGGACAATAAAGAGTTACATTAAACATCAATACAAATATAAACATCGACATTGCTTACAAATACGCAATATTAAACTAAATAAACACATTTAACTATTTCTATTCATCCTAAAATAAACGCTTTCCAACATGGGTTCATATGATAAAATAAAAATCAAATGTATTTGTTACATTTTATATTGTAAATGGTAAAATATACATAAATAATAAAAATTATGGACCTATGCCATGAAAGTAAATAGTTAAATAAATGAAAAGTAAAAGACGGAAATAATAAAATTCAATTGAATGAGACAAAGGCTTCTGTAAAAAAAATATTAGAACAATCGAAGGGGTTCAAAAATTATTAGGGACATTACGTTAGGGATATTACTTTTACACCCAAACATATGGGTTTGATGCAATGTTCACAAGAAATATAAACCAGCGGGCCTACCGCCTAACTATGGGTAAAGAAAAAGCTATAGTTTATGACGTCATGCTGTCACTATCAGCTATAGCTTTTGAACTTGTCACTATCAGCAATAGCTTTGGATTTTGTATGAATTTGGCAGAAAATCCGTACCGCCTAAAAATTCAAGATGACTGTTAGCTAAATTGATAGCTGTCAATACTGCACCCCCCGTAGCACGGGACGTGGACACATCTCTTTCAGGGGAAAGAAAATCTTTTCTTCTCGCTCTAACTCCCTCTAAATCCTGAGAGAAAACACTGTCATTTTTTTAGGCCTACTGCTCGGTGCGTCCGTCAACTGTCAATACTCTGTCTCGCACTTTCCTTTGTACCGCTAGCGCTACATATATTAATAATATTTCGCTGTTTTAATTAGGTATTATATTAGTGAAAATTTTAATCCCATTGAAAATATATGGTCAATGATTTTGACCATGCAGTAAAAGAAGAAAAACCATTTGATGGTCGCGACGCCGCTATTGATGGTTTTACGGAGCGCTACATCATCTGTGCGATGATGTGTCATCAGATGAGAGTGAACATGAATATAGTGAAGATTCAATGACCGATGTAGAAGAGTTAGAATATTTGTTTTAATAAGTTATGGACATAAATAGCGTTTTACCAGACTGGCGGAGTAGCCGGAGGATGGTTAAGTGTTTGATTTGTGTGTATGTCCGTTCCTATATACGTTCGTAACTACTCAATAACTTGCTTTCTAATAAAAAAATATATAATTTTCTTTTAAAATATTTAATTATATTATTTTTTTCACTAACCCTACTTTTGCGATCACTCACTCAAATGCAAAGCTCATCTTATACCAAAAGAACTATATCGTTCGTTCACGTTAGCAGTTGTTGTTATACTCTGTGCTTATTGCTGATACAATTTTAGGCGGTCGCTCGGATAATCAGTGCATTGCTATAGAGCTATCATCAACAATCGAGTTAGGCGGTAGGCCCACAGGACCCACTAAAAAACTTTTTCATATTTCTCTCGCCATAACACTTATGGCGTTAATTAGGGCGAGAGAGAGAGAGAGAAGTTATGGCGAGAGAAATACGGCACCTAATACAATATCGTTTAAAGGTGTCTACAAGTCTTTACTACTTAATAATTTTAACTCGCCCCATTCCCTTCACGCAAACTACGATATATTTCTTATATTACCCCGACAATGAGGTACCACAAAGTCCTCGTGGTTCAAACGCTGAGGAAATTGTGGTGCCTTTCAATCAATTAGATTCTGATGTAGTTAATGCAGGTCAAGGTAATTATGTCAGTTGGTGGGTCCTAGGAAAATATATGAAAAAGGGTTGTAAAAAATGTAAAAAGTTATACGGCGATCTTGAAACAGATACATAGTGTCTTGGTTGGCCAAGCGGTCAGGCACCTGCCCGGATAGCAGCGGACGCGGGTTCGATTCCCGAAACAAGACCATAATTTTTCGAAATTATTTTTCTAACCACCAAAATCTTTCTAGATACATAGTAATTAAATATAAAGGTAAAAAAATACAAAGCTAATTACAAAAGTTTGCAAAACCTATCCAAAAGTTTAGAAAACTGTTGACAAATAAAAATATAGTTCCCAATACAAAATATTGTAGGCGAAATTTAAAAAAATCATGTCTTAAAAATGTGGAAAAATTTAATTAATTCCTATTTTGATTATAACTTTTATAACATTATAAATGTTAGAAAAATTAAGAATTTGTGGTTAGAAAAAGTTCATAAAATTATAGACTTGATGCGGAAATCGAACCCGCGTCCTCTGCGATCCGGGCAGGGGCCGAGTGGTACAGGTATACATAATATAATTTTTCGAACATTTTGTAATCACAATATTCTTTGTTGTACTATAGTACAACATATATTAATTCCCTTTTAATTGTATAAAACACAAAAATGAATTAAAACCTACTTTGAAAACACAACTATAAACATTTTGATTTACAACTGGTGTCAAGCAATTATTTTGTTAACTTATTGAACAAAATATTCTAACTCATTTTTGCAGTACAGGACAAGGGTCACAATAGCGTTATAGTAATTTAGTATTATATCAGTAAATACATAGTTCGGTGATTATCACTTTCGTATGCTCAAAATAAGTTAGCGTATAGTCCTACAGATAATCTTGATTCACAAAGTTGTGAGTTTTCTTGCGTGATCTGGTGATTTCTGCTTGCAAAGTTTTAATCTGCCTTCGGAAAGTATGCAGCAAAAGCGACGACAATTGTTGTTGACGTGTTGTCTTTGCAAAAGAAATAATTCCTATGAATTTACGCATTTGATGATAAAAAAAAAACCATTGGAGCTATTCTTATTCTTGGCACAAGTATGCTTATTAAATGCAGTAATATCATCTTTTGATATGTTAGTGTGAATCATTACCGGCGGGTCCCTATATTCTATCTATAGTTAAAAGTAAGCTTACTAAAGTTTAGCTGCCTGGCATTTTTTTGTTATATTCCAATTAATAACAGAAGTTCCTAAGCAACTTAGCCGTAGTACGTCTATTTTCAACTGTAGATAGAATATTGGGAGACGCCTAATAAGTTAGGTAATAATTATTTTACTGTTTATTACACACGAGTAGGAGCATATAATTATTATTATTAGGAGTAAAGCATTGTACGCGATAGCCAAGTCGTTCTTTATGTTTAAACAATCTAAAGATACCCCCCATTCTAAGTAAGATAACCGTACTGATAAACTATATGTTCGATTTCCAGATTAAATAATATGTACCTGTTTACATTACCCAGAAGTAAGAGGTTGATTTGTTAAGGCTTAAGCGATACTTCTTCTATAGGAACTTTTTCCATAATATCTGAAATAAATGTATTAATGTATAAATCATAAATAGGTGCTTGGCAAATTGAATAGGGTCCGTCATGCAGGTTTTGAAAAAAAAATATTTCAATACAAATCACAGACAGTAATAACAATATTTGTGTGAAGTAGAGGTCACATAGGATAGGACATACAACGTTTTACTTTACCTATTATGTTATGTAGTGCAGTAGAAGGTTAAATAGATCCAGGTATTTCAGAAATTATGTTGACGAAACATTAACCTTAGAATCTGAAATAATTAAATATTATTTTATTGTTCTTAGTCTTAAAATGAATGAATTTTATTTATTAACAAAAGTTGCTAGAAACTCTTACTTCTATCAAGATGTAGTGAAGTGAATATCACTTAAGAACTTTCTTCTATAAAATTCATAATCAGCATCACTCTCCAATTTCCTCCAACCACATGTACCCAAGCCCTGAAACCTTGTGGGTTCTTTGGATTAGGTAACTGATGGTATGAGGTTCCTAAAAAAGTAATTTGAATGTGCTATTTAATAATCAAAACATTTTTCTGAAAGGTAATGAAGTTTAAGATCAAAATTATATGATGAGTTGGATATAGTGTGACATGATTTTTCATGTCGCATGAATTTTTATGTTTTGGCTGTGTCTGTTGAATTCTTTTGCCTCGTCAACGACCGAAAACAAATTTTTACGGGAGGGGAAACCACTGTCATCCACGACACAAGCCGACCTCTTCTCGAGATCGATTGTCGATCAATACGATGGTAAATTAAAATCTTTATTTTCATAGGCCATCTGCCTTAATTTTATATTAGAACTATGTGTGGTTCTTTGTGAGTCAACACAAGAAACAATTGGTAAGCATATTTTTCGATATTTTAAACTTTTTGGTCGAAACATTGAAACACGTTTTTTTGTTCGATATTTCAGTGTTCTAATTTCTTGTTTTAGGGGTATGCCGCACTTTACGCACTTTATGCCGCACTTTGTTTAGACGCACTTTCTATCGCCTTTATGCATTTTGGACCCACTTTATAATGCAAATTTAAAAGCCGTAGTCTTCTTCGCATTTTTCTTCGCCTTTCTTCTTTGCCTATTTTTCTGGACTGCAAGCCTTTTTCATCTTGCTAAACGTTGGGAGCACCGAGGAGAGGGAAGGAGGTAAACCCTGCACCCTACACCCTTAAGCCATACACACACACCGGCAGCAGGTATGCAGAACCCTTTCTAAAGTCTCATCTCAACTATCTAAATTCTTAACAAGTCAAATTAAAATTAATTTATATAACATAAATGCAATCTCTTTCAAAATTTAGGCAATTATTAGAATATTAACTTAATCCTATTTGTACAGCCCTTAAGGCCAGCTTAACATTAATTTACAACTTTGTTTTTATTACCAAATACACGCACAACAAAGTAACCGTTGTTTTCTTTGTGTACAAGCCCCCCTTATGATTAAATTTCTAATACTTTCCCAAGTAGCAATCCGTGTGCAATTTTGCAGGTGAGTCTGGCGCCCGAATATACCTTTTTTTCTACATTTATTTATATATTTTTGGCTCATCTCAACCTTAAAATTCAAAATTTAAACTCTTTAATTTTCTGTTACATTTGACATCCTTTTTAATTAACCTTCAAAAACATTATTTTTAATTTTTTATTACATTTGGCACCTTGAAACAGGGACTTGAATATTATCTAGCTTTGTTTGTTTGTTACTTTGTTGTGTGGATTACATTTTTATATGAAAGATATTGCATTTTGTTTTTCTATAACTTTTCAACAAAACAATTGTTTGTTTTTATAATTAATTCTATTTGAATTATATAATTTGTGCGGCATACTACCAAATAAAAGTTCTTGTTGTTGAATTTATTTACCCCATATTTATGTGTAAAAGAATAACTTTCATTTTTATGTGTTTTTGTATATTTATACATATATAGGCAATTTAACCTATATACTTTGTTTTTATACAACATTTATTGTATTTTGACATTACGGTTTACATATTTTAGGTGTAAAGAAGCTATTAATTTATATTTCAATAATTCTACCAAACACTTAGGGATTTTTATTGACTTTTTCTTGTAAACTTAAAACAATTTTCTTTGTTATAGTTTTGAGGTTGTTTTACCAAACTTAATATTAAGATATTTTTGTTGGCAGTATAAACTTAGAATTTTTAGCTAATAATATACTTATATAATTTAAATATTAACTTTAAAATATTCATCTATATGAATGGTTGAATAAATAATTTGTTTTATATTACAAATTTAACATTTGTTATAATATTTTATTTCAGTTAGGTAATTTTAAGTACATTGTGAAAAGATGTTGCATTTGTTTGCTTTGCAAATTAATAGTATTACATTCAAATATTAAGATTTCCGCTTACCACTATTCATTTAATTTGAATTGATATTGAAATAGCGTTATCACATTATCATATTATTAAAATTTTGTCATTATGGACATGGATAAACCTGCTTCTGCTGGACCATCACACAAAGTTTCTATTGCTACTGACACTACTGACTTAATTCCGCCTGTATTTCCGCGTGAATTGGAATCGCAATTAATTACAATGTCTGAAGAGCCTCCTCGCTTTGATCATACTCATAACGTTGCACAGTCTTCTTTGCTGGATTCTTGCTTGCCTGGTGGATCACAATTGCCTAATGATTTATTTGTTCGTAGTTCTGCTAAACATGGTTATTTTAAGCGTCCTGATTTTTCTAAGAGTAAAATATCGTTTGACGGTAAGTCTTGCGTTAGGGAATTTATTTCAAATGTAGAAGAATATATAGTTTCAAGGGATATTGATGAACACTTTGTTTTGACTTCTTTTTCAGAATTTCTTACTGGTTTGGCCAAAAAATGGTATCGTGTTGTTCGTTCTCATGTTAAGTCGTGGTTTGAAATTAAATTAGCTTTGCTTAAACATTTTGATAAATTGGATTTTGATTACCAACTTGAATTTATTTTACGCACTCGTAAACAAAAACATAGAGAATCTTTGTCCGACTTCGTTATTGAAATTCAGGATATGTCATGTCGTTTGTCTGACCCCCTTAGTGAACAAAATTTAATTACCATAATTAAGCATAATATGTTGCGTTCTTATGCGATGCATTTTATAGGTCGTAATATAGATTCCATTGACCAAATCATTAGATTAGGCAAAGAAATCGAAAGTTTAGCCTCTGAAACTGCATCGGTAAAATCGGACAATTCTGTTAAAAATGTTAATATAGTTAGTGAAAATGTAACTTGTTTAAAATGTAAAAATAGTGGTCATCATTTTAGAAATTGTAAAATTATTACTGGTAAAGTTTGTTTTAGATGTGGAAATAGAGGTTTTGTCACATCTACTTGTCCAAATTGCAATAAAAATATTTCCAATTCAGAAAACCTTAATTCAAAAAACTTATAGACTTTCACCGAGCTCCTCTTCGAAAGGAAGCGAATCGAACCTCGGTGAAGAAGTTTGTTCCTAATAAATTAGAATGTAAACAAGAATTTAAAGAATGGTTAGATTATTTAAAAGTATTTTTTGAAATTTATAAAGTAGCTCCTGTACTTTTAGTTAAAAAACAAGATAATAGGCCTTATTTACAATTTTCGGTTAACAATAAAATTTTTACTGGTATTTTAGACAGCGGTGCTAATTGTTGTGTATTAGGTGCGAATAGTCACTTGAGATTTTTGGATATGGGTTTCAAGATTAGATCTTCTCATAAAACAGCTCGTACAGCTGATGGTTCGTCTCAGAATATTATTGGAATCATTGATTTACCTATAACTTGTGATAATATAACTAAATTTGTACCTTTTATGATAATTCCATCTTTTGAACTTGAAATTATTCTCGGTTTTGACTTTTGGTTAAAATTTAACTTAGCTAAAGATTTAATTAAAAATGTAACTTTTGTTGACGATTTTGATATGCAAGTTAATACTATTACTGCTGCTGCTAGTCTTTCTCCTTCTGAGACCGAACAATTAAATAAAGTAATTAAATTATTTGAAGATATTTCATATGAAAAAAATGGTTTAGGTTTAACTCATCTTACTGAACATAAAATTAATACCACTGGCGATCCAATTAAGCAACGTTATTATCCTTTGAGTCCTGCTAAACAAAAAGAAGTTTATGATGAGGTAGAAATTTTACTTAAAGAAGAAATTATACAACCTTCGAAATCTCCTTGGAGTTCTCCTGTTTTAACTGTTCCTAAAAAGGATGGTGGAATCAGATTGTGTTTGGATTCTAGAAAATTAAATTCAGTAACTGTTAAAGATTCTTATCCATTACCTTATACATCTTATATTTTAGATAACCTTCGAGGTGCGAAGTATATAACTGCCATAGATTTATCTAAAGCTTTTTTACAAATTAAATTAGAAGTTTCTTCACGAGAGAAGACTGCATTTTGTATTCCTGGTAAAGGATTGTTTGAATTTGTTAGAATGCCCTTTGGTTTAACTAATGCACCTGCTGAACTTCAAAGATTAGTTGATAAATTGTTTGGGCCTGAGTTTGATAAGAATACGTTCTGTTATTTAGATGATTTAGTCTGTATTAGTGATACATTTAACAGTCATTTAGTCCTACTTAAAAGAATATATAAAGCACTTAAAGATGCCGGCTTAACCGTTAATTTAAAGAAGTGTGAATTTTGTAAAGAAAGATTACGTTATTTAGGTTATATTGTTGATAAACAAGGTTTACATACCGATCCTATTAAATTAGACGCTATTAATAATTTCCCTAGACCTCAAACTTTAAAACAACTTCGTAGTTTCTTAGGATTATGTTCTTACTATCGTAGATTTATTAAAAATTTTGCTGATGTTGCTTCACCTTTAAATAAGTTAGTAGGAAAGAAATCTAAAATTAAATTTGAATGGAATGCAGATGCAGAAAACTCCTTTATTCTTTTAAAAAATTCATTAATGACTTCACCAGTGCTTCAATGCCCTGATTTTAGTAAACCCTTTTATTTGCATTGTGATGCTAGTTCTGTTGGAATTGGTAGTGTTTTGAGCCAGGAAGATGATAATAAAGAGCAACACCCTATAGCTTATTTTTCTAGATCCCTTAATAAATGTGAAAGAAATTATAGTGTTACTGAACGAGAACTTTTAGCTATTTTGGACTCTATTGAACATTTTAGACCCTACATTGAAGGTATGAAATTTACAGTTGTTACTGATCATGCTAGTTTAAAGTGGTTATTGAGATTAAATAATCCTTCTGGTCGTTTGGCTAGATGGGCTGCTAGGATTTCACAATTTACATTTGATATTATTCATAAAAAAGGAGCATTACACGTTGTACCAGATACACTTTCTCGTTATGAAATTGCTAATATAACTGTTTCGTCTGATGATATTGTACCAGTTGATCATGAAATAGTAGACCCTTGGTATAGAAAAATGTTTATAGATTGTCAGAAAAGACCTTATAAATTTAAAAATTTTCGAGTAGAAAATAAAACTTTATTTCGTTATTGCAAATCTAAATTTAGTTTGAATGAAAATTTAAAATGGAAAATAGTTATTCCAAAAGAGGATATTATAGATACAATTAGATCCAATCATGATGATATAAACTCTGGACATTTGGGAATTCATAAAACTTTACATAAAATAAAACTTCATTATTATTGGAAAGGTATGTTTAATGATATTCAGAAATATATTAATAAATGCGACACTTGCAAGGCATATAAACATTCAACTTCTGCTCCATTAGGTACTATGATAAATCCCAAAAAAGTTGATCGGCCTATGGTTATGTTATCATTGGATTTGATAGGTATTTTGCCAAAAACTTATTCAGGTCATAAATTTATATTATCTATTGTAGATGTTTTTACAAAATTTTGCTGGTTATTTCCTTTGGCGAATGCCACTACCAGATCAATTTGTAAATTTTTAGAAAAAGATGTTTTCCTTAAGTTTGGATGTCCTAAAATTATTATTTGTGATAATGGTACACAATTTACTTCTAAAAATTTTGTAGAATTTCTTAAGGGATATAATATTAATAAAATATTTTATAATACACTTTATACACCGCAGAATAATCCTGTGGAACGTTATAACAAGTCAATTGAGACTTGTATTTCTTGTTTTGTTCGTGATGATCACAGAACATGGTCAAAATTGTTACCCCATGTTCAATTAGCTTTGAACAGTAGTGTTAATTTAGCTACTGAATTTACTCCAAATTTTCTCATGTTTGGTAGGGATTTAATTTTTGATGCTTCTTTACATCGTTTTAGTCATTCTTTTGAAAATTTGTCGCAGATCGATGTTGTAGATCGCTCTGTTTTTGCGAAATCACTTTCTTCGCTTGAAGAAATTTTTAAGAAAGTTGTTTTTTCTTTGTTTAAAGCTTATAAGCGTAATGCTTCTTATTATAATAGGGGTCGACTTGTCACTTCTTTTGAGGTTAATGATGTAGTTTGGAGACGAAATTTCGTTCAGTCTAATGCTGCTCATTATTTTTCAGCTAAATTTGCTCCGAAGTTTGTTAAATGTAAAATAATAGAGAAAATTTCAAATAATGTTTATTTACTAAAAGATTTAGATAAAAATACTACTGGTAGATACCATATTAAAGATATTCTTAAAGTTGGATAATTATTTTTGAATTTGTTTTTTTGTTTTTGTAATTGGAGTTATTTATGACCTATGAAAGAGATGAATGCAGGAAAATGGTCTTTGAATGAGGATGAATGAAAATGAATGAAAGGTGGTAATTCCATATACGAATAACAATACAAAAATTTGTTCATTTAGTTTCATTAAAAATATATTACAGTAATTTAAAAGTAAAATTAGTTTTTCAAAATATTATAAATACATATTTTCTAATATCACGGAAGTTATGTTTTAGCTTGGTTATAAACTGAATTAGTCTCCAAACAACATTTTGAATTAACATCAAAAGATTTTAATTATTTTATATTTATTGTTACATATTATTATATATTATTGTAACACCTCGTTTTGTGCAAATTATTTTGTACAAATTTGCTTTTGTCTTTTTATAGACATCTTTTTTTGTCCTTTTGTAGACATAAATATTTTTCTTTGTCTTTGTTATTTACTCGGATTTGACACTTTAATACTCGAGTATAAATAAATACCGGATTTTTCCATTTTTTACTTTTTTCCTCAGGTTTTGTCTGGTGGTTCTTTTTGTATGGTCCCGAATTGTTGGATTCATACACCTTTTTTTTTTCCACATCATGTATGGAAGGTTGGTGGTGTTGTTCCAGCCATGATTGTGTTGTTTTAATGTGGTGATCCCGAATTGTTGGATCATTCACATTTCTTTTCCACATCATGTATGGAAGGTTGGTGGTGTTATTCCAGCCATGATTGTGTTGTTTTTGTTGTGTGTTCCCGAATTGTTGGAACCCACATACATTTTCTTTTTCTTCCACATCATGTATGGAAGGTTGGTAGGGTTGTTCCAGCCATGATTGTGTTGTTTTTTACTTTGTGTACCCAAATTGTTGGTCACCATACACATCATGTTCGGAAAGTTGGTGGAGTTATGCCGACCATGATAGTGCTTACTAGAGTCTGATAAACTGTTTGTTTTCAGATCTCACATTTAAAAAAAAAGACGAGTAGAGAGGAAGAGTCAGCGACGAGGGTGTCCAACTGATCTCCAAAAATTAAGGATAGTTTTGTTTCGGTAGGGTAGTTTATGAGTCAGCGACTAGGGTGTCCAACTGATCTCCCAACTTTAGGATAGTACTAGTCAGTGACTAGGGTGTCCAACTGATCTCCAAACTTTAGGATAGCTTACGAGTCAGTGACTAGGGTGTCCAACTGATCTCGATACTGAGGATAGTTTAGTGTTCAGGTAGGAAGGTGTTTAGAGTCAGTGACCAGGGTGTCCAACTGATCTCCATAAACAGGATTTTTAGGATTTTTTTTGTTATTGTCCTTTTTTGTTTCGTTTCTTGGGTTTTGAAACCAAGGTTCATTACGAACTTGGGTTCGGGTTTATTTACTTTTCTTGAACTGATGTTCACAATATTTTGTTGTGTAGGTATTTGTTTTGTTTTTATCAGCCTCGCTTCTCGATGCTTTTCTTGGGGAAGGGTGAAATGTGACATGATTTTTCATGTCGCATGAATTTTTATGTTTTGGCTGTGTCTGTTGAATTCTTTTGCCTCGTCAACGACCGAAAACAAATTTTTACGGGAGGGGAAACCACTGTCATCCACGACACAAGCCGACCTCTTCTCGAGATCGATTGTCGATCAATACGATGGTAAATTAAAATCTTTATTTTCATAGGCCATCTGCCTTAATTTTATATTAGAACTATGTGTGGTTCTTTGTGAGTCAACACAAGAAACAATTGGTAAGCATATTTTTCGATATTTTAAACTTTTTGGTCGAAACATTGAAACACGTTTTTTTGTTCGATATTTCAGTGTTCTAATTTCTTGTTTTAGGGGTATGCCGCACTTTACGCACTTTATGCCGCACTTTGTTTAGACGCACTTTCTATCGCCTTTATGCATTTTGGACCCACTTTATAATGCAAATTTAAAAGCCGTAGTCTTCTTCGCATTTTTCTTCGCCTTTCTTCTTTGCCTATTTTTCTGGACTGCAAGCCTTTTTCATCTTGCTAAACGTTGGGAGCACCGAGGAGAGGGAAGGAGGTAAACCCTGCACCCTACACCCTTAAGCCATACACACACACCGGCAGCAGGTATGCAGAACCCTTTCTAAAGTCTCATCTCAACTATCTAAATTCTTAACAAGTCAAATTAAAATTAATTTATATAACATAAATGCAATCTCTTTCAAAATTTAGGCAATTATTAGAATATTAACTTAATCCTATTTGTACAGCCCTTAAGGCCAGCTTAACATTAATTTACAACTTTGTTTTTATTACCAAATACACGCACAACAAAGTAACCGTTGTTTTCTTTGTGTACAAGCCCCCCTTATGATTAAATTTCTAATACTTTCCCAAGTAGCAATCCGTGTGCAATTTTGCAGGTGAGTCTGGCGCCCGAATATACCTTTTTTTCTACATTTATTTATATATTTTTGGCTCATCTCAACCTTAAAATTCAAAATTTAAACTCTTTAATTTTCTGTTACATTTGACATCCTTTTTAATTAACCTTCAAAAACATTATTTTTAATTTTTTATTACAATAGGTAGACTGTAATTTGCGATTAGGAATTTTAGATGTTAGGGTCTTGTTTTCAGGGCTGAGTTATGGATGTTTGACAATAGGCTCGCCACCTATTACATGGGACTTAACATAATTTGCGAAACGACGATATTTGTATGTATGGTTATACATACATAAATCACGCATATATCCCCAAAGGGGTAGGCAAAGGTGAACTACCACCCACGTTTTGGCAATTATGTTAAGTCCCATGTAACAGGTGGCCAGCCTATTGCCATTTATCAGGCACAAAAATGTATGTATAAGGATGTTTTAATTAAGTTAAGATTATTACACCTTGCCATTAGCTGCGGCAGAGTAAATCAACCTACAAAGAGTTTACATGGGTAATAGAAGGCAACTAAAGAATATAGATCTCCTTATACTCAGTAGACCAATCCACATTGTGCAATCTTAGTGGACTATTGCCTAAACTGTTGTTGGTGTTGGCACATAATTGAAGATTTAATGATAAAGATACTTTTCGATTTTAATTTTAACATTATATAAATGTTAGAAAAATTAGTACAAAGATTTTGGGGTTAGAAAAAGAATTCGAAAATCTTGCCCGCTCGGCCACCCAAGACACTAAGTGTCTTGGGTGGCACTGAGTTAGTGTCTTGGGTGGCCGAGCGGTCAGGCACCTGCCCGGATAGCAGCGGACGCGGGTTCGATTCCCGCCTCAAGATCATAATTTTTCGAAATTCTTTTTCTAACCCCAAAACAAAGATACTTACTAAAATCCATTGGACATCCCAATACTCAACGCACGCAATTTTAGAAAAATGTGTTCACTTCACAGCAGAGGAGTAAAAACTCAATTCGACGCAATCAGCTCAACACTTTCACGAAACATTAAACTAAAACTGGGAAACGATACGAAAACTCACGAAGTACAATTAATTTTAAAGTTTTGAACTGGACAAACAACTGACATTTTTGGGCTGTCATTCATGGCCACAGACAGAAAAATCGAGAAGTTCGAGAACCATGAAGGTTCTGTCTAAGGAGCATAGTATACCCGTAGTCTAGTATCCTCTTTGGACAGTAGGCCTATTCCCTAACTTTTTTTGACAGTTGAAAGTGATGATCACCGAACTATTTACTTATCCATTACTACTTTACTATAATGCTATTGTGACACTTGTCCTGTGATAACAGCAATGTATTAGTAAATAGTTCGGTGATCATCACTTTCAACTGTCAAAAAAAGTTACGGAATAGGCCTACTGGACAGAACACTTAATATACCTTCATGG
The DNA here is from genome assembly GCA_963931975.1 of Cataclysta lemnata. Classification (NCBI taxonomy): domain Eukaryota; kingdom Metazoa; phylum Arthropoda; class Insecta; order Lepidoptera; family Crambidae; genus Cataclysta; species Cataclysta lemnata. The sequence goes on along the minus strand of OZ008350.1, from coordinate 5,326,584 downwards.
TTCTCAACCAAAGAGTATATAATACACTACGTTTAGTTCTCAACCTTCTCGATTCGTGGCGTCATCTAGTTGAAAAAATTTTACTTAATTTGTGATCAAGCTTGGAATTTATATGTAGGTGTCGCTTTTCACAAAAAATATCCGTAAAATATTCTCAGTTCTAAGTGTCCACCCCCTGCGGGCCTAGCACGGGACGCGGAGATATGTCACCCGGGGAGGAGACAATTTTTTCTCAATCCCTCCTTTTCTTTCTCTAGAGCTAGCATGGCAAAAGGGAGAGACTAGTCTAACCCCAGTGATAAAGGTCTCCCTACAGTGCCGCCAATCTACGCGAATAATAGAGTGAATGACTGAACCCGATCTTTACCAATAGAGCTACGATGCTAGGATGCTACGATAGCTAACCAAAATAAAAATACGTAGCAACTGCACTATTTTATTAATAATTAGATAATTAGAAGTCAGAACATATATTGACATTGACATATTTGACATGACAGTTGATAATTGAACTTTGTTGTATTTTGTTGATTTTCTATTTGACTTGGAATATTGTTAATAGTACATTAACTGCCGCACTCAGAGACGTCAAATAACGTTAATGAGTACTTAACGTCAAATAATGACAATTCAAAACTAGTCGCTATTCTTACCGGATCTGTGGTCTAGATTTTAATGAATATTTTTGACATTAAATACTCATTAAAGTTAATTGACTTCTCTGAGTGCGGCAGTTAGATACGAGTATGCTAAGTTGGATTGATGCATACGAGTTGCATACGACGTTTTTCAACACAATTGCGAGGAAAAAACAAACTTGTATTGTTAATAACTTTATCAAATAATTACGGAAAATCTCGCCAGTTTTGTCTGCGCGTGGTCAAAATTGGAACTAAAAAATCGTCTGCTATTTTGTTTGTCTAGGATTGTCAATGTTAGCGAGCAGCGCCACCCATCGCGCGCAGACTTATCTGCCGCACACTCTACAAGTTTTGGATTGTGTTTTTTTTTTTTAATTGTCCTTATTAATAGGGATAGCAACGGCACATACAGCCTCGTCTGATGAAGTCTACTTTCTTCAGTTTAAATGCATTTTGGGAGAGTTTGGCGCCTAATTTACACTATAACAACCTATTGATGGAGACTGAAAAACATTGCACAAAACTACACCATGTTTTAACAGTCAACATCACTGCTACAATATTAATTTAATAAAACAAAAATTACGACTCAAAATTTCAAATAAGGCACAGAAAAACCGGCTGTGCAAGTGTGCATCCGGAGCAGCAGCAAAATATAAAATAAAATAAACTTTATATTAGTGTTTCTAAATACGATAGCTATGTTAATTTGTGTTTTTATAGATCGAATCATATTTTAATTTGGAGGAGCTCGCTAGCGCAGTGACGTGCTTGGACTGCGATTGCTTAAACTAAGCAATGTTCGCTAAGGCCGGTCATTGGATGGGTGACCAAAAATTTATTATCTCGAGTTCCTCCATGCTTTGGAAAGCACTTCAAGCACGTACTGGGCTAGCGTGGTGGGTTATGGCCTAATCTCCCTTTATAAGACATTAAAGGGCTGGTGATGAATATTTTAATTTATTTTATTTTTTCATTAGGGTTAGAAGCAAATCCTCTCATAACTAAATTAAAATAACCCCTGTACATTTTAGGTAACTGACACTTGTTTATTTATGCAAAAATTAAATGGGAATAATCGGGAATATCACAAATCGCTACAAATCACATAGACCTATCTTTGTCACCACCTCAATAGCTCGGAGACAGTTCCAATATTATGTCAAAAAGTGAAAAAACAATTCTCTCCATTGACGCCGTGCTAACTCCCGTGGAGATACAGGTTTTGTCACCTGTCAAGTGGTGGAGAGAGACTTGTCCGCGTGCCCGTGCTAGGCCTACTGATAATAAGTCTTGTTATGTGTTTGACGTTGTGAATTATATAGTGATTTTCACCACCTCATCAGTTGGCATCGTGAACTCTATTCAATTCGCGCAAAGCACTCATATTTTAATGTAAAATTAATTTCATTCATTTATTAATTTCATCGTTCATTCATATTCATTTATAAAGTAAATACTAAAGACGGGTATGGGCATTAGTTTCTTATGCCTTCTCTAAAAAAAAATAAAAAAAATTAATGAGAGTGATTGGCGCGTTTCGTGGTGTCAGACAGATTTATTTTCGCTAATTCAAAAATTGTTACAAAGTGGATTTTGTGCAGTGAAAGTGGTGTTATTTTGATGCACAAGCATCCGTGTTGATGTGCAATTATGCAGAATCATTGAAATTAAGTCTTGTGATGGTGTTTGATGTTGTGGTGAACACCACGTAAAAAGTGGTTTTGCTCACTTCATCAGTCTCCATCATGAACTCTGTTACCATTCAATTCGCGCCAAGCACTCCCTAGATGCGGTAAAATATGCGACACCCATAATTTAACGTAAAATTAATTTCATTCATACATTTCACCAACTCATTAATTCATATGACTAAATATTAAATATACACAAAGACGTGACTGTATGGGTTAGACCCTTGCCTTCCCTAAAATATAGGGATTATTTAAGAAAAAAAGAAAGGGGTGTTTGGCGCGTTTCGTGGTGTCAGTCAGATTTATTTTCACTAATTCAAAAATTGTTACAGAGTGGATATTGTGCAGTGAAAGTGGTGTTATTTTGATGCACAAGCATCCGTGTTGACGCGCAATTATGTAAAATCATTGAAAATAAGTCTTATGATGTGTTTGATGTTGTGGTGAAAAGTACTTTAAAAAGTGGTTTTGTCCACCTCATCCGGCACCATCATGAACTCTGTTACCATTAAATTCGCTCCAAGCACTCCCTAGATGCGTTAAAATGTGTGACACTCATATTTTAACGTAAAATTCATTTCATTCATTCATTTCACCCACTCATTATTTCATAAGACTACAGATAAAATATACACTAAAGACTTGTCTGTATGGGCTAGACCCTTTGCCTTCCCTAAAATATAGGGAGAATTAAAAAAAAAGGAAAAAAAGAAAAAAAGAAATTGGAGTGTTTGGCGCGTTTCGTGGTGTCAGTCAGACTATTTTTCGATAATTCTAAAATTGGTTCAGAGTGGATTTTGTGCAGTGAAAGTGGTGTTATTTTGATGCACAAGCACCCGCGTTGATGTGCAATTATACAGAATTATTGAAAACAAGTCTTGTGCTGTGTTTGATGTTGTGGTGAAAACCACTTGAAAAGTGGTTTTGTCCACTTCATCAGTAGGCCTATTCCCTAACTTTTTTTGACAGTTGAAAGTCATGATCACCGAACTATTTACTGATACACTGCTGTTATCACAGGACAAGTATCACAATAGCATTATAGAAAAGTAGTAATGGATAAGTAAATAGTTCGGTGATCATCACTTTCAACTGTCAAAAAAAGTTAGGGAATAGGTCTACAGGCACCATCATGAACTCTGTTACCATTAAATAAGCTCCAAGCACTCCCTAGATGCGTTAAAATGTGTGACACCCATATTTTAACGTAAAATTTATTTCATTCATACATTTCACCCACTCATTATTTCATAAAACTACAGATAAAATATACACTAAAGACATGGCTGTACGGGCTAGATCCTTTGCCTTCCCTAAAATATAGGGAGAATTAAAAAAAAAATTCTTTTGGCGCCATTTCAAAATGTCAGATCTGTCACTGTCAGTCTTTTTCGCTCGTCTCGTCTCGTATTGTAATGTATCGTCTTGTATTGTAATTTGTTTTTGTTTAGGAACTGATTGACTGATTGATTAAATTTCCTTTCTGAATTGACTGATATTACTAGTCAAATAAAGTTGAAACAGTAGTTTTTCTTCTTGCAACTTAAAATATATTATAATGACTTTAGGGGAAAGTCAAAAAAATCTTCCATGGTAAGAAATCTGACCATTAGAAAAATGTCTTAAAATTATAACCATATTGTCTGGTTTTGTATGTACCCTTACTTATTGTAATTTATAGGGTTGAAAAATACCGCCCGTCAAAGTTAGAGGATTTAGTATCCCATGATGATATTATTAAAACAAGTAAGTCTCGACAATTTGTATGAATAATGATATTATCCATAATAATTTATAATCATAATATTTTTTATGTTTAATCTACGAACTGTATATAGTTTGAATGTATTGCATCTGGATCTCCAGCATACCAGTAAATTTAATTCTGTTAATCCATTATTATCTTTTAATTATCACGCCTCTTAATTTTAATGACTTTCTGTACTGTATTCCAAATAACAATCATTTCAGTTTAAAATAAAACAACTTTTACGGATAAGACTCGCGTATAATTTGGTGTTTGGCATATTAATTATTTAACCCGACGTTTCGATCACTTTACAGTGGCCGTGGTCACGGGGGGACTAAAGATGACAGGTGTCCTCACAATAAAGTAATAAGTAACTACCGTCATAATATTTGATATTTTAGGTGTTCCGATTTACACAAACAGAGCTTACAGTATCATTGTTTTCGGCAGTATGAGGACGGTGTTGGGATTTAATTATTCTAATAATTGGGTCCCAAGCAGGTGGTATGTTCCAACCATTATCTCTATTGAAGTTTGGATGTTTCTTGATTTCAATAGCTTCACGTATCATTCTAGGTATATATCGTTTCTCTTTTGCTAGAATTTGCGGTTTATCAAATCTTAAATAATGGTTGGGTCCGTCTAAGGCATGTTTAAGATTTGATAAACCGCAAATTCTAGCAAAAGAGAAACGATATATACCTAGAATGATACGCGAAGCTATTGAAATCAAGAAACATCCAAACTTCAATAGAGATAATGGTTGGAACATACCACCTGCTTGGGACCCAATTATTAGAATAATTAAATCCCAACACCGTCCTCATACTGCCAAAAACAATGATACTGTAAGCTCTGTTTGTGTAAATCGGAACACCTAAAATATCAAATATTATGACGGTAGTTAATTATTACTTTATTGTGAGGACACCTGTCATCTTTAGTCCCCCCGTGACCATGGCCACTGTAAAGTGATCGAAACGTCGGGTTAAATAATTAATATGCCAAACACCAAATTTTGGTATCCGTAAAAGTTGTTTTATTTCAAATGTGTAGTGCTCGTGCAAATATAAGAAAACAATATTTCAGTTTAAATTTACCTATTTAAATTCTTGTACTGATTGTGTGTAAATTAAGCAAATCGTAGAATCTTGAAATGTATAATTTGTATTATAAATGTAAGAATACTAAATACCTAATGGGTGTGCTATTATTGAACTAGATATTAGTCTAAAATTAAATGAAAGAGCATCACTTGCTTGGTTTTCTATTTTACTTTCATTTGTTTACAACTTGTTTAAAAACTCTAAAAGAAAATGTTATTTTTAGTTAACCAGTTTATGAAGGAAAATCAGTTGCCTCACCTATTATTTTATGGTCCTCCTGGAACAGGCAAAACTTCTACCATATTGGCATGTGCTAAACAGATGTATACTCCGCAGCAGTTTAATTCTATGGTTTGTTGATTTTAACATTCCCAAACTAACTAAAAAATAAAATATAGCTCGTACAAATTATTTTTAAATATTTGTTTAGGTACTAGAATTAAATGCTTCTGATGACAGAGGTATTGGTATTGTACGAGGGCAGATTCTAAGTTTTGCATCAACTAGGACTATATTCAAGGCTGGACCAAAATTAATTATTTTGGATGAAGCAGATGCTATGACCAATGATGCACAGAATGCTTTGAGAAGAAGTAAGTATTGTTGTAATAAATAATGTTAGTATAAAAAAGATGTAGTATAAATTCATTTATAGTCAGACAAATGAAGGCCCGTTTTGACTTGCATGTGACATAACTTAATTAGACAAACATGGGTGTTTATGCACCTTTGGGTTTAAATAGTGTTTTATCTATCTAAATGTAATAAAACACACTCTCTGGTTAGTAATGTTTGTTTTACAACCAATTATTAAAAATTAACTTATAATCTTGCAAGTAAATATAACAGCTATGGTACATATTCCAGTTGAATAATGAGTTGTTAACTAATATTTTTTTTACAAATTTAGTTGTTAAAAAAGAATTTTAAACATTCTACTTGAAAAGTAAAAAAATATTATGCATTGAATTAAACAAAAACATTTCAATGTTGTTAAAGCTAAGGGAAAATGATTCTTATACATTAACTCAAACACTTGTTTCTAAGTTTAGTAAAATCATATTAGGCCAAATATTTATTTACTATTATCAATTAATTAATTAATACTGAGAAATATTACATCCATTGAATAAATTCTGAAACATTAGATATTTTATTTGATTCTTGTGAATTGCATTAGTAGTTGTTCATATGCTTTTCACACAATTTTTTGCCAAGATGATTACTAATTAGGTAACACTTTTTGCTTTAATGAGATTCAATTAATATCCATAAAATTTTAATGTGTAAGTAGTTTTAGAACTTACTCACTTTCAGTTAAAGTTACCATAACAACCAAAATTGAAAACAAAATATTGTATACCAATTCTGAATGACCAGTCAAATTGAGTACTCAAAAAGAACCAAACTTATATGAACACATCAAAAAAGTTATTTATATAAATTTTTAAGATGGAAGATTTTTAACCAGCATAGTCTTCTAAAAATTATGTCTGATTCTGATGACGAAGATGTTCAAAGTAGAACTGTTAAAATAAGTGTAGTTGGGGACACTTCTACTGGTAAAGTAAGTAACTTTAAGTATAATTAATTTTTCACAGAGTTTATTAGGACAACCAACAAAACTAACACTAATACATGCATTTTCATTATAGTATAAATTAAAAAAACTTGACCTGAGTGCTGTCTTAATAACAGTTTGCCAGTGCATGCAAAAATGGGGAGTCATATAAAGCTCCATGCAATTAAATTTAATTAAGATTATTATATTACATAACAAAGCGAAATCACTATTACGAACTCAAAATTTTGAAAAACGTACCTATATTACCTACATATTATGATTTTTTATTGCTTATTTGATAAGTTATTTACCTATATTGTTTCAGACAAGTTTGTGTATTCGCTACTTGGGTGCCAATTCTGTTGCCACTGGCTGCACCCAGGGCGCCGAGGTGATGGCGGGCCAATGCCTCGGCCTCCGTCCGCCAGTGCCCCTACAACTCTGTGACGTAGCAGGCAATGCGCTCGACACCTCTATGCTTGAAAATTACCTGTATTCATCTGATGTATGTATGTCGTTGTTTCTTACTACCTACATATGCAGCAACTGCCTAATTGCCAGCAGTCGCAATCGGACCCCGTAGTATTATGTAAGCCGATTTCTGTTGCTTTGGTCTATCCGTCACTCTCACAATTTGCTATTATTCTCAATGAGTGAAAGAAATGGGTATAGACCAAAGCAACTGGCAGTGGCTTACATAATACGGGACCAGCCCCCGTAGCACGGGACGAGGACACATCTCCTCTCGCTCTAACTCCCACTAAATCCCGAGACAAAACACTGTCAAGTGGTGGAGAGAGACTTGTCCACGTTCCCGTGCTAGGCCCGCAGGGCTCGAAACCGGTATTTTTTTTTTTTTGCAGGTGGTGTTATTTGTTTATGACTTAACGAATCTACAGAGCTTTGAGAAATTAAATAAATGGATTGATGTCGTGAAAAATATATTCGAAGCAGAAGAAAAAAAACCGTTAATGGCTCTGTTTGGTAACAAATCCGACTTAGAACATCAAAGAGCTGTTAGATTCTCGTGTGTACAGAAGTTTGCAGCAGATCATTTTATGGAAAATTTCAAAGGATCGGCTAGAACAGGAGAAATGGTAATATTGGTTGGCTGAAACAGTAGTTTTGTAATACTAAGTACTTATTGGTAATGTCAGTAAAAATAGTTAATAATAACTGTCATAACGAATAGATGATTTTTCACTGTCTAGCAGTGGTTGCCGTGTGGTGACGGCAGAGTAGAATACAATTGTCACCACCCCAAATCCCTCCCGAGGGTGTCGTACAAGGCGACTAAGGATAAATCAATGATGAGGAATGGGCATCAGCGTTCCTCTTATACCACCTAACAATAGCAATGTACTGCGACTTTTGTGCCCGATAAATGGCAATAGGCTCGCCACCTATTACATGGGACCTAACATAATTGACGAAACGTGGGTGCTAGTTCACCTCTGCCTACCCCTTCGGGGATATAGGCGTGATTTATGTATGTAGCAGTGGTTGGAAATTTAGTACAAAAACAAAATTGTATGGCGACAATTGAGTTTATACCTACTATTTGCTGTCTAGTCTATAAATTTCATATGTCTGATATTGTATAATACTCATAGAATACAAATTAAAAACCATCTTTATCTCTGTCACTTTAAAATTTAAGTATACATATACATACATACATAATTCACACCTATATCCCCGAAGGGGTAGGCAGAGGTGAACTAGCACCCACGTTTCGCCAATTATGTAACGTAAAGTATAACCTATGTATATTTTGCTTTCTTCTGTAAAATATTGTATATCTCTGTTAGTCACTTGTGGTTGATAAGGATATTATAGATCCCGGCACGTAAGTTGAACCAAAATGACATCCGTCTGCGCAGGTATAATTGAAGAATAAAAGTGTCTAAAAACTAAATTTTGAACGCGCAGAAGCGGGTATCCTTATGTTGCTATGGTTACACACGTCGCACCTCATACAGAATCTCAATTAATATCTGAAAAGTGAAAACTTATTGCGCTGCGCATAGGTCAACTTATGTGCCAGGGATTACCTATACTCCACTATTTATTATTGAGCGCTCGCTAGCGCAGTGGCATAGCGCGCTTGGCCCACGATTGCGTAAACTAAGCAATGTCGCTAAGGCTCATTGATTGGGTGACCAATAATTTATTATCTCGAGTTCCTCCGTGCTTCGGAAGGCACGTCCCGGATGCATCTGCAGTCGTTAATACCCACCAACCCGCACTGAGCCAGCATGGTGGTTTATGTCCCAATATCCCTATATTCTTCCATCCATAGGGAAGGCCCGTGCCCCAGCAGTAACACATTAAAAGGTAGCACAGCAACATAGGCAAGGTAACAGTAGCACATTAAAAGGGCTGGTGTAATGATGATTATTATCATTGTTTTAAAATTGCAGGTTAACAATGCGTTTACGAAGATAGTCGCGCTAGTATTAGGCGTGAAGGTGCGTCGGTTGCCTGGCGCCACAAACGGTCGTGCTATGGACGCGGGCCCCGGGCCTAGGTCGCCGCTGCCGCTACAGGCCGAACCCACACACTCTCTCATCATGACGCGAAAGTCACTCAGAAGAATGCAAAGGAGAGGGTCCTCTTCCGTTTGCTCTATTGTTTGATTAAATGCATTTTATTTTCTTTAATCATATTTGGTTGTTTTTTTTGACATTACCTTCTTCCTTCATTAGTCTGGTTTAACTAGCAGAGAAATGAAAGAAAATACAATAATGGTTTTGTTTATACTCTGAGAGATATACTTTTTGTTTTGTTGCAAACTGTAATTACATACACTCAAAATTGCCATACTTGTTTTTGGGTAGCAACACATACTTATAAATTAGGCATCAAAACATAGACCTTCAATATTTTCCACACTTTTTATTTAAATCTTCAAATCTGCCACTGCCCATGAAATCTTATCACCATAAGTGTTAACCGTTTCAGTAATAGAGAAGTACACGGATAATGTACGGTTCTGCATGATATGCAACTACTTGGGCAAGATCATCCCAGCACTCCAGTCGCGGTGTACGCGCTTTCGGTTTGCTCCGCTGCAACAGAGCCAGATTGTGCCCCGGCTACATGAGATTGCCGCAGCGGAAGGGTGAGTACCTACTTACTAACAAAACCTACTTGCAATACTCGGCACATAAGTTGACCTATGCATTATGGATTCCTGTTTTCTGAAATAAATACTCTTTAATTAATTTATTTATGCGCAGCGCAGTGAAACGTTTCCAGTTATTAATTGAGGTTCTGTAGGAGGTGCGAAGTGTGTCTATAAAATGCCCGCTTCTGCGCGTTCAAAATTTTGTTTAAAACACTTTTCTTTCAAACTTACATGTCGGGAAAATACCAAAAAAATGAGAAAGTAAAGCGCGCTTGGCCTGGGTGGCCAAAAAATTATTATCTCATATTCCTCCGTGCTTCGGAAGGCACGTTAAGCCATTGGTCCCGGCTGAATTTGCAGCCGTTAATACCCACCAAGCCGCACTGGGCCAGCGTGGTGGGGAATTGCCCAATCTCCCTATATTCTTCCATCCATAGGGAAGGCCCGTGTCCCAGCAGTGGGGACATTAAAGGGCTGATGATGATAGTGAATGATTGTTATGCTACATTAGTGGACGAAGATTCGTGTCGTGTTTACGCGTTAAAAATATCATGTCCTACGGGCATACGCGATGTTTATGCCTTCATTGGTAGGCGAAGATGCATCGTGTCTGATGATTGTGTTGTTCGGTGTGACGTAAATCTAGCCACCCAAGCGTATATTGTCGCGACAAATCCCTTTGATGCGCGCCAGTTTACCGACCGCGCCCCGGTAGCACACTTCGTAAATACTACGCGTTGCAACGATCTACCAGGCCACACTAGTCGCGCTATCACGAATATTCGCCGTAGCCCGCTAATGCAGCCCCAGCATTATAGTCCGACAACTTCATGCGCGATCCTCCTACGGTATGAGAGACGGTGGCGGGCACGAGGCACTTTAGAGGCGTTACTCTGGAAGTTTATTTCGTTCGATCGAGCCTTTGCGTCTTTGTCGCTCTTATTTTAACACACAGTGGCGTGAGAAAGACGGATAGATGTGAGTTAATCGTTCGGAGTTCAGAGTAGACCGCTAGATGCCAGAAGGGGCGGGCGATGCGGGGAGGAGAGAAAACTCGCCCCTCCCCGCATCACCCGCCCCCGCCAACATCCAGAGTGCCTCGTCTCATACCGCAGAAAGGTCGCGCACGAACTTGTCGGACTATATCTTGCACGAAACCCTTCAACATGTTTTTCAAAATCAAAATCTTTGGCGGTGATGCTTGTTAGTGTCATCATATCCATCATCCCTATTCCAGTGTAAAAATGTCAGAGGACGGCGTGAAAGCGCTGCTGACGCTGTCTGGCGGCGACATGCGCAAGGTGTTGAACACGCTGCAGAGCACGTGGCTGGCGTACCGTGACGTCACCGAGGACCACGTGTACACGTGCGTGGGCCACCCGCTTCGCTCGGACATCAACAGTGTCATGAATTGGCTGCTCAACGAAAATGACTTTGCCACCTGTTTCAAAAGTATCCTTTTCACATTGCCATTTTACATACACGCACATATACGTCCTCTCTCTTTATTGTTCCATCCATAGGGAAGGAATCCCAGCAGTGGGGACATTAAAGGGCTCCGTGATGGGGTGATGATGTCATATACGTACAGAAATCTCGCCCATTTGCGCCCGAAGGGGTCAAATAAAGAAGAAGTAAATAAAGAAGAAGTGTATTACCCATGATTCGCCAAATATCCTGTGAAGTCCCATGTTATTACATGGGACTAAGCTTAAATATTGTTTTATTATGTTTATTTATTAGTATCACTGACCTCTATTAAACAAGTACGCTGGACTGAAGGTTGTCATCCAAAAAAGGAAGCCAATTTGATTATCGCCATCTTGGCGCTGATGGCACTGGTGTGCGAAGGTGAACATCCACGGAACTAATAGAGATGCATTTGTAATGTCAAATACAAGCAACAAACGTCAAATTTAGTACCATTGCCGCTTAGGCAACCCTAATTTTGAAATAATAATTCTTAATCATATAAAACAGACATTCAAGATATCAAAATACTAAAGGGATTAGCTCTAAGCGACATTCTCACTGAGGTACATGCTGTCATTCAAAGATGTAAGTACGAGTCTTGTTTTATATATCTAGTTGTAAATGAGTACTGTCAACGGCACTTCATACTACCTACCCAAAACTGTCAAATATATTCAATCGATTGTCAACCTTAACTTGTTTTTGTATAGAACAAAGTCGATTGAGAAATTTTGAAATTATGTGGCAGCCTGACGTGCTGTTGACTGTACAATAAATTTCTGGCCGAAAATTAAAGGATTTGACGTATTCAAATACTTAACTCAAATTCTGTGCTTAATGATAATTGAAATATTTATTATGACAATTTGCACCTTAGAAATTACTGAAACAAAAACTTTAGTTGTAGATTTCTTAAATACCTAGTTTTATATTTTTTTCTGATATTATTTATTCATGATAATATGATTGATTAATTTTTAATGATATACGATTAATTTATACGCAATTTTGTAACTAATTCTATAAACACGAAATCCTAAGTACCTATGAGTAAGTGATAATAGTTTTGTAAATTTACTTTTCAGTAAAACTACCTCCGGAAGTGCTAATCGATTTGCTGATCAAGATGGCCGATTCGGAGGCTCGTCTGTCAAATGGATGTAGCGAGAGAATCGAGCTCGCCTCCCTCATTGCCGCCTTCCAAGTCGCCAGGGACGAAGTCAAGGTCGAAGCCTGATTATTGATAGACTTTTACGGCAAGGTCATTCAAATTATCCTGCAACTGAACAGTGCTACTATAGTTTTAGAGAAACTATTCTCTTACCATAAATATTTTTTTTAATCAGCTATTTTATCGAGACTAGTAAAATATTGTGATATTAAATTAAAATCTTTACAAACTTACGCGAGCTACCATTCCTATTGACTTAATTCAGTGTAAAAAAATCAATAAAAGTTAAGGTCAATATTAAAAGTCAATTAAATAGAGATATTGAGTTTTATTTATCTTGATTGCACAATGAGATGTCGTGTACAGTACAACACACTATACAACGGCACACCAAATTTTATTTTCCGTTGTGGTCCACGCCACCGGACTTTAAGTACTTTTTGTATTGTGTGTAAACATCGAACCAAAAGTCAAAACGCAATTGAAATGGTGCATATGGCCTAGACTCTGGTTCATCCTTTAGTACTAAATGGGGTCGATCTTTATCACATTTTGGCCACGTCAAAGGACTTTCATATCCTTGAGGAGTTGGGTTTCTGAAATACAAACAAATTTTAATCGTAACGATATTTGTGCTAATTTTTTTAAAGTATCTTTATTTTAATCATTATCCCAGGGTCAATATTTAGATAAGTTTAAATGCGTAGAAGACAGATATAATTTAATAAATTTAGTAATATTGTATAGGTAGGTACCCAAAGAGGGTTGGAGGCAAAACCTTGAACAGAAGGCATATTCGCTAACTTTTTTTAAAAGTGACAAAGACAGTGATGATCACCGAACTATTTACTTATCCATTACTGTTTTCATAGGACAAGTGTCTTATTAGCGTTATAGTAAAGTAGTAATGGATCAGTAAATATTTCAGTGATTATCACTCTCAAGTGCCAAAAAAAGTTAGCCTACAGTATGGATTGGAATATAGTCTTCCCAGTTACTCTCTCCGTTCATTGGTCTCTAGAGATGATCCTTTTATGGCGGGTCCCAATATTATATCTACATTTAAAAGTAAGCTTACTCAAGTTGAGTTGCCTGGCTTATTTTGTTATATTACGATAAATAACTAAGCAAATAAGTTGTAGTACCTACGTCTAACAGTGTTGATAGAAAATTGCGACCAACCGTAATTATTTTTTTATACATTTATTAGTCACTAGCACCTTTTCGGTGTGATGGATAATATTAATTAACAGAAAGTGGCTGGCTTGATGACGTCTGAACGTTAATAATGGAAAAGGAAACGCACTCACACGGCGACCTCATATAAATTGGATAACGGGAAGTAAGAAGATTTTAAAGTGACTGATATATACCAACCCGTATTTGATGAAATTTGTTAAAAACATCAAAGTGTATTCCATTGTTTTTAGACTTGAATAGTGACCTTCCTTTATTTTGGACTTGGTGACTTCAGTAAGGAACATATAACCAAGATCATCAGCATGAACCATGCCGGGGATGATTAAATTGTACTTTAGTTTCGCCCAGTTGTATTCGCCATCAAAGTCAAATACGTAATAATATAAAGGCTTGCACTCATTTCTTTGTATGTGAATCCTTATCCAATAATCTACGCTGCTGGAGTATTGAGTATCCGATAGTAAATTGTAAAAGTCTACTAATGTCCAGTTAGTTGAATTACTGCCAACATATGTTTTAATGATAGACTCTCTTAGGTCTTTATACATCTGGGATTTGACGGGGTATTCGATGTCAGAAGGTAGACAAAGCATGAAATTTTCCTCCAAAAAACTTAGCGACTTCTCTCTGAGTGTAGTGTACATGTAGCCTCCTTCTTGGGAAGTGATTCCTGCCAATATTGGCACGTTTTGAGGTATGCCAGATTCAATTATTTCGTATGGATTCTTTGTCAAAATAGCATGCGGGGATTCATTTTCTATACATGGAACGAATGGTGCAAAAGGTCTCATGATATTACGTTTTTCCTTATATATTTTTTCTTGAGCTTCAACAATACTAGAGACGTCTAGATGTAATAGACCTTGTAACATAGCGTCGTCGTTGTCAGTTGCTAAACCGAGTTGTTCAGCTAAGGATCGGGCTGTCTGTAAAGGTTGACGAGATAGGTACCGAAAATTAGTGGCGCTGCCACTGTTTAACACAGCGTGTTGAAATAGTCCCGACGAATGGTCAGTTAATAACAAATAATGAACAATTGCAGCCCCGGCACTTTGGCCGCCTATTGTTATTCCTTTGCCGCCAAATCGTTCGATGTTATTGTTAATCCATTTTAAAGCCAATAATACATCTTTTAGTCCTGCGTTGCCTTGCGCCTCTTCTTGGTTCAGAGACAGAAAACCTAATGCTCCTAGTCTGGAAATGAAGTTAGTTAATATGTAATTTGTTTGGGGAAAACAAAATTAATGATCATGATGTGTTATACTGATGAATCAAAATTTCCTGCTTATTTCTGTCCATTTTAAATTGTAGGTGACATTGAATTTTGAGTGGGTATAAAAAATTTATCGAAATGATAAGTTTAAAAATTAGCCCTTGATACAAACCTGTAGTTCACTGAAACATAAATAATATCCTTCTTTAAGAACAGCTGAGGCCCTTGTACATCCACACTATTTCCAGACCCGGACTTAAATGCTCCACCGTGTATGTAAAAATAAACGGAAAGATGTTCTTCTGTTTTTAACGAAGGTACATAAATGTTGACTCGCAAACAATCTTCGTTCATCTCATCGTTGGTATAAGACCCACGTTGTGGGCAAATGGGTCCCTCGCTTGTTGCGTTGTATATGGTCATCCATGGTTTTATTGGCACGGGCGGCTGAAGTCAAGGAATTAAAAAATATGTTGGTACTTTTCATTTACCGAGTGTCAAATATTTTTCATTTTTAAGGCTCCTGCACACCAAACGCAGGTCAGTAGCAGCGCAGTTTGAATGCGGGCCCGCGTAAGTTGTAATATAAGAAACTCTTTGAACTGCGTTACACCAAATTTTAACGCAGGCCCGCGCTCAAACCCAGGCGGCGCGGGAGCAGCTTTAGGCTGAGGCTTGAGGCTGATGGCTCACCGGGGCAGTGCAGCGCAGCGCGTCCTCGTCTAACCTGTCATACTAAACGCGGTCCAGTGTTACAACTGCTTTCAAACTGCCGCTGCGTTCAGTGTGCCGACTCCCGCGCTGCTACTGACCTGCTCTGCTCCTGACCTGCGTTTGTGTGCAGGAGCCTTTATGTTAACATTTTAAATACTCATGATTGCAACAGAATCATAGTTTTGGAAATAGGTAATTGGTTTGTTTTTGGTAATATGTACAGGTTGGGGAAAAAGTCTTTTCGCATTATAGTATGTATAAACATAATAAAATTTCTTTGGCTATACTATTTGTATCTGGGTGGTTTTGGTATCATTGAAAGTTTAAATTTTAAAGAACATAATTCCAAATTCAAATTAGGAAAATGTGTGATTTTCATTTGTTTTTCGTACCGCCAAGATGAGTGAATCTAATGAAGAAATTCGATACATTTTAAAATTTTACTACAAAAAAGGTAAAAATGCAACGCAAGCCGCGAAAAAAATTTGCGATGTTTGTGGACCTAGTGCAGTGTCTGTGAGAGTAGCACAATAGTTATTTGTTGTACGTGAGTGCAAAGTTGTTTTTTAACCGCGTGCTCAATTTTGATGACCGAGCTAGCGAAGGATTCTAAAATTGAATCACGAGCGTAGCGAGTGATTCAAAAATTAGAATCCTGAGCGATAGCGAGGGAATCAAAAGAGCACAAGGTGAAAAATCTTTGCACTCGAGTGCAACACGTAACTTTTCATCCCCCCCAACGAGGAAATTGCAAAATACAAAAAAAAATACAATCACAACAGTTTCTGTTTTCACCCAGAAACTTTCACAACACCCTCCCATTAACCCAAACACACTCTCAACACCCATCCAGAAACACCCACAACATTCACACCCGCAATACACACCCATCCACTCAGACACACCCAAAAAACACCCATTCACCCAGAAAAACCCACAAAACACCCATTCACCCAGAAACACCCACAAAACACCCATTCACCCAGAAACACCCACAAAACACCCATTCACCCAGAAACACCCAAAAAACACCCATTCACCCAGAAACACACACAAAACACCCATTTACCCAGAAACACCCACAAAACACCCATTCACCCAGAAACACCCACAAAACACCCATTCACCCAGAAACACCCACAAAACACCCATTCACCCAGAAACACCCACAAAACACCTATTCACCCAGAAACACCCACAAAACACCCATTTACCCAGAAACACCCACAAAACACCCATTCACCCAGAAACACCCACAAAACACCTATTCACCCAGAAACACCCACAAAACACCCATTCACCCAGAAACACCCACAAAATATCGAATCACCCAGACACACCCACAACATCCATTCAGACACCCAGCCACACCCGCAAAATTTATCCAGACACACCTGTAAGTACCTAATAAAAATTACCGTCCCTAATGGAGTTCCGAGACGGTCAATCAGCTCGAGTCAAGCACGTTGATTTTCTGTATATTTTTGTTCCGTTGCTAGCGTAAACAAATCAAACAAACCTAAAAAGCTTTTAAATGCTTGACTCAAGCATCAAGCAAGCATTGTAGACGATCAAAATGTTTAAAGCAAGATTGACGCCAAGCTGATTGACCGTCACGGAACTCCTAAGTTTTAACAAATTTATGACGTGAAAAGAAAATGGCGCGCGCAAAGCAAATTACAAAAAAAGTACACCAAGAAGGTTCTGAGTCTGAGTTTTTAACAAATTAAAATAGGTTGCATGATAATTTCGTCACCATGGAGGTAGAAATAAATAGGTATAATGATGTTTTGAATTCACAAACTCATTGCACACGATGTTCTAAATTCAAATTTACTTTAACCTCTAGAGGATAAAAACGGCTTTTGCACTCAGATATCGAAGAGCAAAAACGCTTTTTCCGAGATGGTGGGATGAAAATTTGGTTTAAGCGTTTTCAACCCGGAAATTTTGATGTCAAAGATGCACGTCGCTCTGGTCGCCCTATTACAGATAAAATGGATGCCATTTTTGAAAAAGTGGAGCAAGATCGGCATGTCAGTAGTTACGACGTAGCTGAAGAACTGGGAATTGACCACAAAACAGTTTTGGCGCATTTGAAAAAAACTGGGTACACAAAAAAGCTCGACATTTGGGTACCTCACGAGCTCACTGAAAGAAACCTAATGAACCGTGTACTCATTTGTGATTCTTTATTACGACGTAATGAAACCGAACCATTTTTGAAGAAGCTGATAACTGGTGATGAAAAGTGGATCACGTACGACAAGAACGTGCGAAAAAGGTCGTGGTCAAAGGCCGGTCAGGTTTCACAGACTGTGGCGAAACCCGGGTTAACTCGCAACAAGGTGATGCTGTGTGTGTGGTGGGATTGGAAGGGCATGGCATTATGAGCTGTTACCACCAGGCAGGATTCTGAACTCTACTGCGAACAACTGATGAGATTAAAGCAAGAAGTTGAGAGAAAGCGGCCGGAATTAATCAACAGAAGGGGTGTGGTTTTTCATCATGATAACGCTAGACCTCACACATCTTTAGCCACTCAGCAAAAATTAAGAGAGTTTGGCTGGGAGGTGTTAATGCATCCGCCGTATAGTCCTGACCTTGCACCTTCAGATTTCCACCTGTTTCGGTCTCTTCAGAATTCTTTAGGCAGTGTCAGGTTAACATCACGAGAGGACTGCCAAAACCACTTGTCGCGGTATTTTGACCAGAAGTCCCAAAATTTCTATAGCAATGGGATCATGTCCCTACCTACAAGATGGCAAAAAGTTATCGAACAAAATGGTACCTACATACTTTAGTTAAATGTAAATAAACTATATTAAAAAATGTTTTTAATTTTCTTAAAAAATGCAAAGAAACTTTTTCCCCAACCTATTATTACCAAAAACAAACCAATTACCTATGTCCAAAACTATTATTATTATGACGATGGCATGGGTTAAATGCGATTACAGGAATGAAAATTGAACAATGTATTTATAAGTTATAGCACTTGTGGGGTTGTATGGTGGTAGTGCTTGTCGTCGCGTAGTTAAACTTCATACACTTTTCACACTTCTTTTACCACTTTTATACAATACACATTTCAATTAGAAGGTGCAATTATAGAAGATCAACCAGTTATTAGTATTAGGAGAGATAGAGAGATTACAAGAGAGAGTTGCTGTCTTTAGAGACTGTCTTGAGAGGGTGTCGAGCGAGCGTGTCAAGCGAGAGTGTTGAGCGCGAGAGTGTCTCTGACTAAAGTACAACCACATATATAAATATGGGCATTGAGCGGGGGAAGTTACCCCGATCTGCGTGGGAAACATAAATGCAACATATGCAGCTCAGATGTTTAACAATGGGATGGCTAGCAATGCCTTTTTCTATGGAAGTTATTTATAACAATTTGTGAATAATAGTAAAGCACTGGCTATTTAACAATATAAATGAAGGAAACGAATATAAGACAATTGCCTTAAGTAATATTGAACCTCATAAAAATGCGACCGTAATTAAATCTAAATGGTTTAAGTTCTATATTGAATTTAGTGGCACGTGTTCAGCACGCCACACACTCTTCCTATTTCCTATTAAAATTTGTTTACTTCAAACACTCACTTTGAAACGCAGCTTTCCAGTTGGGCTTTCCGCATAGGGTATACCTTGATAGGCGTAATAGGATACTCCTTCGTCATTTTCCACTAATTTCCCTAACACTGGCCCACTACTAGTAGTAACAATTAGGGAACTTTCCACCAGCGCCACAACACTATGGTACAAGAGTAATTCAATAATCATTTTTACTTATTAGATGTTATAAGTTTGTATTACACATCAGCTTGCTCTGCGTTAAGATAAATATTGAAAGAGATAACACAGATAACTAAATATGTTTACACAGTCCTCTTTTTCTTATGAAATGATTGTATTGTTAAATCGAATATTTTTCTACCTCTCTAACAAAGAATAGCGTTCTCTGTTGTAGTAACGGTACTGAATTAATCAAGGTATTCTTTGACTATTCAGACATTAATTAATATTCATAACCGAGTCTCACGACAAGTGCTTACATAAATATCGCGAGTAATTAAAAATATGTATAATTTATATTTCTGGATTGTCTTTTCAGTTGAATGGCCATTGTTTTAATGTTAAAACTGATTGCTGCGCCAGTGAAAAGATATGTTAGCTACCTACTATAGGATTTATCTTGCTTGAATATTTTTGTAAATAATGTCCATCTGCCTTTTTTTAGCATTTATGCCAGTAAAATTTGTTTTAGTATTATAAATTCATTGCATAAATTTATTTTATACTTATATTGAAAAGCATGGTGATATTTGCATTTGTTGGTAAGTTTTTGTCTAACCCCCTAAAAAACTTTTCTTATTCATAAAACACTTAACTAAATCACTGTTCTGTCTCTTTTTGTCAAACTGTGTTTACGCTGCTGAGATACCTAAACCCAAATACGTAGGTACTTACTACTTTTGGTGAAAATGAGAAATATTTGTTTATACATAAAACTTTCGGTTCGGTAAGGTTCGTGATTTTATTTAGGAAATCTAAAATATTTTATTTAGTAAATAGACATACAATTATTGTCAATAATCGCAATTCATATTTTAGCGGTGAACCTTAAAATAATTACTAAGATTATAAGATATCACAATTATTTTCTAATTGACTGATAGGGAATGATATAAATAATGGCAAGTACTACTAATTAAGTATGTTATGATTGAATTTGGAGGATTTATTGAACACTATGATAATAAATCTAGACGTGTACTCGTGATGTGGATATATAAATGCATATCTTTGTACCATCAATGTCTTTTATCTCGGTGATAAGACTGAACTCATAGTACGTATAGTATAAATATTCTGACCACTCCACATGGCCCTTTAGTCGTTCACTTCTGTGGTGGTTATTGTTATTTTCACACCTGAACATGTCTATACTGTTTTTGTTTTTATTGTGTCTGTGCAGTAATGGATCGGCAAACAGTATACCGCGAGTTGCAGTGGCCCATCTGGCCGCGGAGGGCATAGTGGGCAGAATTTTGTTTGAAGAAACGGGTCAGGGGATTGTCGTAAGGGGGATCATCACAGGCATGCCGGCTGGACGGTATGGCTTCCATATTCACGAGCTCGGAGACATCACTAGTTGCGACACTACCGGAGCACACTTTAACCCCCAACAGGTGACCCATGGTGGCAGAGATCATTCAGTGCGGCACGTTGGCGACCTCGGTAACCTAGAATTTACTGTGAACTTCAACGTGTCGATGAGCAACTTCACTTTCACTGATAGCCAGATCTCCCTTCGAGGGGATAACAATATACTTGGACGCAGCGTGGTGTTGCACGCAGGTGAAGATGACTACGGTTTGGGAAACCATAGTACCTCGCTCACTACGGGCAACGCGGGCGCAAGGCTCGCTTGTGGCATAGTCGGCATGCATGCACCAGTTGAAGCTTGGAATTCCTCAGTTAGAATTAGCCCATCGACTTTCATAGTGATATGTGTTACCCTATTCTACCGACTACTATAGACATTAAATCGGTGTTAAATTATACTATAGGTACCTATGTATAGTTAGGACACAGAGTGGTTTTGTTTTTTTTATTAGTGATGCGGTTTGATTCGAAGTTGTATTGATCCACTAACCTCGATATCTAATTTTAATTATCTTGATTTGTATAAATACGTACCCGTACAAACAAGCCAACGGTTTATGTTAACACTGCAAAATTTTGTATGTACTTACCTAATAGGACCATTTCTTACTAAGCAAGTTGTCTTTGGCTGCTTGATAAAAAAAAAATATAATAAGAAGCGAAAAGCATTACGCTTGTGACTAAGAGTGAAGAACATGAATGTTAACGGATGGAGAGGAAATGGAAGATACCCATCGAATTGGACACTGTTCAACATTGCCTCGTTGTTGTCCATCATTTTCTTTATATTAAGTAGAGGAATTGAAGAAAATTGTAGGTTAATTTTGTAAATAAAGAAACACATTGTAAAAATATTCTATTATAATTAAAATAAGTTACTAATACTATTTAATGATTTTAAAATTAAGTACATTTAATGGATATTTACAATGTTTTTTTAATGATAAAGATGCTAACTTGGCTTAAATAAATACTTCAGTTTAGCTAAAATGTCATTTCGAGATCTTAGTTGAGTGAAACCTAATTATAATATTTAGCAGTCCAATACAAGTCATTGATATTAAAAAAACACAATGCCCCTCTCTTATTCGTGGGAGCATCCTTGTTTTTCTACATGATTTAGCTAGGTAGATAGAGATTGACACAATTTGTTTTAATCGTTTTCATAATGTTTTTTTCAATTTTCAGTCGTGTACAAATTTACTAAAACCAACTACAATCTTTGTCAAATTATATTGGTCATGGTATTGCACGCATAAATTCGGCACGCGCTTATTATGTAAATCCAGCATTAGAAAATTTAACATTGTCGTACGTAACGTAGAGATATCTCTTTATGCATACTTTGAAGTATATAGTAGTTACAACTAGATGGCTTCGTCCATTTGTTTCATCCGAATATATTAGAGACTAAGCTGTTGAACGAGTTGGTGAGCGATGCGAATATGCCGCTGGATGGAGGCGCCGGAGGTGGCCGAGGTATTGACACCGGCCGGTAGTATGGTCCGCCGTCAATGCGCTGAACAGAAAACAAATTACTTATTTCACTACATACCATACCTGACGTTGAGATAAAGAGCAGACTAAGAGAAAAAATAGTGTATTAATTATCAATAAGATCATCAAACGTTGACGCTTAAACGATCGACATGGTCAGTTTTAGCTGGCCATTTCATGCAATGGTCGGTCATATTATGAAGTTACCAATATTATGATCTGGTCACGACAGCTACGAACCAGCATAAATAAATAATAAATATTTTTACACTCACACCTATCATCTAGCCCAAAGTAAGTAGCCTAAGCACTTGTGTTATGGATACTAGATGACGGACATATTCTTAATATAATTATGTATATAAATGTTGAAAATATACAACATAAACATATACACAACCATGACTCGGAAACAAACATTTGTGGTCATCACAAAGTTTGCCCCTACCAGGATTCGAACCCGGGACCTCGGCCAATACCCAGCAATCTGAGCATTCGACCAAGGCGGCCGTCTTTCAAAGCATGCATGCAGAGGTTCAGAAAAAAAGTTCAGAAAACATTTTCGATAAATTTTATTTATCGAACTTTTCTAAATTCTTTTTCTTTGTATTACTAATTTTTCTAACATCTTTAAAATGTTTAAATAAAAATCAATATCTAATAATCGGCTGATTTTCACTAACTACTTAGTCACAGGAAAATAGTGTAGGTACCTATTTACTTTAAAAATAGGTAATATAGTAAGTAGATATAAAGAAATAGGTTAGGTGCGTACCGTCTTTGAAAGTAATGACTTGTAAGTAGTAAAACTACTATTTTATTAGAGGTACTTATATTTTAGTTTTTTTTTCCGCCGACCCCAAATAGGATGGGATAAGGGAAGGGTGGTGTTAGGTTTTAGTTTTATTTCTATTATCCTAAATAATATCTATTTACAACTTACCTCCATATTACACATTATTTTGGGCGAGTCTTTTTGAAGGAATAAATATGTTTAGTAACAAATGGATGCCATTTAACATTCTTTATTTCTATTTAGCGAGACATAAAATTTAATTTTTTACAACAACAAAAATATAATATTTCTACTGAGATTGGGCTTGAACACAATTCGTACCATTTGCCAACGCATTTCCCATTATCCAATGCCGGCTAAGCTAAAAAACCCGAAGTATCGGAACGATTTTCAATGTATTTTTATGCCCACGACGTCGGAAAACCGATTTAACTTCTCACAATAAATATTTATCTTTAGTCTTATCCCTTTCCGTTCCGTGCTTTCTGTTATTGCATCTACTTAAACGATGTCTATAGACGCCGTTAAAGTAGGTAGGTGCAATAACTTGAATTTTTTAAATTCTAGAACTTAAGCCCCTTGCCGTTTATATAATATGTCACCTATTCTAACGGACAAGTATTAGTAGCACATAATATTAATTTATTAGGGACTGGGTAGTATCTAATAAATGGGGATGTGGGTACATCAAATTACTCAAAGATGTCCTCTAGTAGGTATAGGTACTTTACACGATAGTGTAAATTCCGCGGAATGTTATGTTATTAGGTACCTACCTACCTATTAGTCTGAATGCAACTTTTACTGTTAGATAATAATATTATATTCTCATATTAACTTATTTAGTTTATATATTATATTATAGTTTATATAGTATATTATATATTAAGGGTTAATTTTATTTAGTTTCTCTTTTTATCTATCTTCGTAATGGTAATCTCAGTCCGATGCTTCGGGTTTTTGTCTAAAGCCCACTATATTAAAGCTAAGCATTCGACATTTAAACAGCACTATTCTATCACATCGCATCGGTCATGGGGCGTTAATTAATTTCGCTTTTTAAGTTGAACGTATTCTCGTGTCTAGTGTGACACTACCGCCCTTATTAATAAACACGGTTTAAGTAGGTATCTAGTTACTCAGTGTGTTGTCTCTTTTCCTAGCATTCAATATCAGGTTTGTGAGACGAGGACAAAACGCGGACTAGCCCATGTTTATACCAGTTTATTAATAAGACGGTAACCCCCTTATTATAAAATATGGACTAAATTTAGTCATACTTTAAAACTGATGCTGTCACTTTTATTTGCTGAATGAAAGACAGAGTTCGCATCAATTTTGAACCATGATAAACTTTAGTCCCTGTTTTATAATAAGGGGGTAAGAGTTTTTAAATTGAGCAAGAATTTGTCCACATTGGAGCTGTTAGTCGTGGGGGAAAATAATGCTGGAATCTTGACTGGCAGTAGATGTGATGACAGTGGTGAGGGGGCGCCGGAGGCCGCCGGGTCTGGTGGTCGTGGTAGACCGCGCGCTCCCTCTTCGGGGTCCGGAGCCCTGCCGCCGCTGGGAAGGCTTAGCCGGCACGTACCCCTACGGACCCAACACAGGCTCAACCACCGCTACATGCTCCCAATTAATTTATAAATATTTATCAATCAAACCTTGAAAGAGTGTTAGTAATTTGATACTAATATTTACAATTTAACTTACAACGTTAAAAACCTAATAATAAATCACTACATAAAAAGTAAAAATTTACCTTTAAAATGTAGGAAATATTATCATATCTACCTATAACTGATTTTTTTATAAACATTAGATGGATATATTAATCGAACTAACTACAGTGTTTTCTATTTATACTTAAGCAAAGTAACGCTTATTTACATTATTTTAAAGTGAGAGAACCAACACCTGAGTATAAGAACTACCTATAAGTATAACTAACTATATTTACAGACCTCATACTTATTAATATCAATTAAACAGACTATCGAGAATTACTTACCTTCGCAGAATGTAAGGTAACGTTAAGTAATGTGGGATGACTATCTACAACTATGAACTCCACTTCTTGGGGCAGGTAGCCGTCGGATGAAACCTGTTAAACAAAAAGAAAGGTTCATAATTAGGTAAATCCCCTAAAAATGTTTAACTAAAATAGTTAATCAGATAAAAGTGCGACAGGTGACAAATAAAAATAAGAAAAACAATAGCAAGACTTGAATCGCGATTGCAAAGTTTTCGACACCTATGTCAGACTATAAATGCAGGATTAGACACCCTTTTTTATTGCTTTGCTTAATAGTGTTATATTAGGTAAGTTGGTGGACGTTACCTACTGAATAAACGGTACTATAGGATTTCGATGTTGAATTATTGGTGATAAATCGGGTTCTTAAAGTTTAATAGGAAAATTATAAATAATTGGTTTTCTGGTTTAATCTTAAAATCGTGATTCATGGCCTAATTATGTAATCTGTGATAATCTATTTCCTGATTTTTAAGGAATGTAATATTTTCCGATAAAGTTAGATAGCAAGATTATAATTTTAAATAATCTCCGGTGGTCGATTTTGCTAAGATTATCTATTAATAAGAAGTTCGGTAATTGTGTAGTAAACAATTCAGAGTTGTAATGGAGTAGTTTGATTGCTTTACTTTAGAATTTAGATAATTAGGTGCCTAGCTAACACAAATTAAATTACTGTACCCACAAATAATGACACTGACGGACAATTAAATTAGTCCGTGGTGTTCACCATATTTTTATTTGTCATAACGCAGCCTGCGTTCAAGCCAAAATATTGTACATTATCCTCCTATGGCATTACTTCCCCTATGCTATAAATGCAATAGATAGGTAGGTACGCGTCATGAACAAATTATACGGCCGAGACTTCGCTGGTCACAAGAGATTTTTTTTATTCACTTATTATGATACCACTATACATAAGTATAATAAATCTTATCAATCGACTTTGTCTTCTACGTCAAACAATTTGAGGCTGGCATTGGATTGGAGAAATAAGTATCGTTTCACTTACGTCGAGGCGGTATGTGCCGGGCAGCAGGATGCGCCAGAACTCGCCGTACTTGGTGGTGTGGTAAGCCACGTCGCGGCCTCGGACGCGCACCGCCGCTCGCTCGATGGGGTTGCCGTTCTCGTCCATCACGAAGCCGTGTGCGCCGCGGTGGGCCTCAGCCAAAAACTTGATCAGGGACTGTACAACATAAACATCTCGCTAAAACTCGAGAACAGCTAGGTCGATTTAGCTGATTTTGGTTTTGAAACGATTGTCTTGAGCCAGGCAAGGCAGGAAACGTGAGAAAATATGGAAAAATTGCGAGGAAAATAGTAAAAACAACAATTTCACTTTCCCATATAAACTGTTTTCCTGTCAAACATTTGAAGTAACCATGGCAACCAAATCGTAATTTCGGGTCAGCTAGTTATAAATAAATATTTCTTAGGTAGATTCCCACCCATCATCTAGTCCATGGTAAGTATTCGTTTATTAATTTATTTTTAGTTACAAACAGTGCCGGATTAAGCCTGCAGAGCCTGTAGCAAATAGTAGCAGGCGAGGAATAACAACATTTTCAGAAAAAAACGTAAAGCGCGGGGACCGTATTAATTGCTACTCTTGTTACGTGGCTAATCCGCCACTGGTTACAAACCATTTTAATAAATGTGGAGGCCAGTAGCAATTTGTACTCTTGCTACGTGGCTAATTCGCCACTGGTTACAAACCATTTTAATAAATGTGGAGGCCCGTAGCAATTTGTACTCTTGCTACGTGACTAATCCGCCGCTGGTAACAAACTATTTTAATAAATGCGGGGGCCCGTAGCAATTCTACTCTTGCTACGGGTCCGCTACTTTCCAAAAAGGTTACATTCCAAATCATTATAATAAAAAACTTATCATATTACACCGCTCGGCCTGCGATTGCGCAAACTAAGTAATGTTCGCTGAGGCCAGTCAAAAATATTATCTCGATTTCCTCCATGCTTCGGGAGACACATTAAATTAAACCGTTGGTTCCGACCGACTGCTTTTACAGTCGTTAATACCTACATACCAATCTGCACTGGGCCACCGAAGTGGGTGGTGAGTTGATGACCATATGGTGATGAATGATGTGTTTATACAGTTTTTCTTCCATCACTCTATTATATCTCAGACTTTTGCGCCCTAATAATGCTTCAGTCACTGACTCACCTCCTTGTTGTCGAGCCAATATTTGGGCAATTCATGTGCTGGTGGATATTTGCAGCAGGATATTTCGAGGGTGATCTCCATGCATCCGTGCCACAGGTAATTGTAGTCTTGCATGCCACCTGGCGTTTATATATATTCTGAATTAGTAACTTGTTTATACATACATACATACATAATTCACGCCAATATCCCCGAAGGGGTAGGCAGAGGTGAACTAGCACCCACGCTTCGCCAATTAGGCTAGTTGGTAGGTATAAGAGGAACGCTGCTGCCCATTCCTCATCACTGATTTATCCTTAGTCGCCTTCTACGACACCCACGGGAGAGGTTTGGGGTGGTGACAATTGTATTCTACTCTGCCGTCACCACACGGCCAACTTGGTTATGTATTTGGTTAATTGGCAATGATCCTAAATATGGGGTATCACAATTATGTAAAAAGTGGGTGTTAAATCACCTCTGCCTACCCCTTCGGGGATATAGGCGTTATTTATGTATGTTGTTTGTACCTCGCCGTGTGGTGACGGCAGAGCAGAATAAAATTGTCACCACCTCTATCTCTCCCGTGGGTGTCGTACAAGGCGACTAAGGATAAACCAGTGATGAGGAATGGTCAGCAGCATTCCTCTCATACCACCTAGCAAAATACTGCGATTTTTATGCCCGATAAATAGCAATAGGCTCGCCAGCTATTACATGGGACCTAACTTAACTGGCGAAACGTGTTTAATTCACCTCTGCCTACCCCTTTGGGGATATAGGCGTGATTTATGTATGTATGTATGGAGTTCACCAACACTTAAACAGACGATTATTATTTAACTGACGGTTAAAGATTTTGAAAAACTTACGGTTATCTTATAATCGCTTATTTTACGTATTGGTGAACTCGGGCTTAAATATGAAGTATTAAGTAAAAAGTTGGTGTTAATTTCACCTCTGCCTACCCTCGGGGATATAGGCGTGACTTATGTATGTATGTATTTATGTATTATTGAATCATACCTGTGAGAGGGTACCACGCAGCGCCATTGGTGATGCCGTTCTCGAAGCGCGGCGAGCCGGACTTGCAGGAGACGCCGCGGGCCATCTTGGCGTGGTTGCGCGAGTACACCAGCGCCAGGTGACGGAACACATCGTCGTCCGGCGCCACGGACGGCGCGTGCGCGTAGCTTTGGAACACTGCGTTCAGACCACATGTGGCCGAAATGTTTCCGTTAAACTACTGGCTATTCTAACAAAGTTCGTATTGCAATAGGTGCAAGGATTAAATCAAAATATTCTTCAAATGGTATCTAGGACTCTATAAGGTTAGTTTAAGAACATTCAGCTGACTATGGGACCAAGCCTAAAATAGTGGTCAACTTTTTTCACGAAACTATATTTTAGAAAAAAAAATCATATAGAAAATGCGATCAGAAAACTTTCGAATAATTATGCCATATCCACTTGCCAAGAACGTTAATATCTACTGTGTCAAACCTTTATACTTCACTTTGTAAGTTGAATTTGTAAATAATCTTTTTTGTGTGTAAACTAAACCTGTATAAACAGCATGTAAAGTAAACCTAATTAATCAAACCTAAAGAATTTAGACTTGATTCCATAGTAAGCGTGAACCATCGGAACTACAGATATTATATCAATGTTGATTGGGACCAATTGACTGGCTAGTTTGTGAATTGAAATAGTTGGGCATTAATCAAAAAGGACTAGCTAAAATTAAGGCCTATAAGTTGGTAAGTACTTCACCCGAACACAATACGGAAGAACGGCATATTCCTGAGTCAGCATGAAAACAGTTCAGTGGTTAGATATAGCAAAAAAAAACCAACTTTTCTTGCAAGATTATTCGATTTCCCAATCGTCAATAATGCTGACGTTAGGGAAGCTCCCGGTTATGGTACATATTCATCGTTATCACTAGCCCTTCAATGTTTCCACTTCTGGGGCACAGACCTTCCCTATTGCTAGAAGAATATAAATAGAGGGAGAATGGGCCATAAGCGAGGAGCCCGATAGCTCAGGAGCCATGAAAGGACTGGGGAAAACGATGATTATCTAGTATTTGCGTAGGTTGTTGAAAAATACATTAAGATGTTGAAAAATACACTAAGTTGTTGAAGAATACACTAAGCTTTTGCCTGGATATAATGGAAAAAATTAGTCCACATTTGCAAGCCATAGAAACCTGTTATTAAGACAGCACTTAGCTTAAGTTTTTTTAATTTATATAATGAAAATGCATGTATTAGTGTTCGTTTTGTTGGTTGTCGTAAGAAGAAGTTGAAAAGTACACCAACTGCCGCACTCAGAGACTAACTGCCGCACCCAGAGACGTCAAATAACGTTAATGAGTACTTAACGTCAAAAAATGACAATTAAAAACTAGTCGCTATTCTTGCCGGGTCTATGGTCTTGATTTGAATGAAAATTTTTGACATTAAATACTCATTAAAGTTAATTGACGTCTCTGAGTGCGGCATATTCAATGGACATAATTGAATCATTAAAATGACACATACTAGCACTCGGTGTGTTGTCAAAGGGATAGGAGGCGACGAGGGCGCCGCCGTGCAGCGAGCCGGACACCACGAACTGTATCTTGCTGATCCACTCCTTGACGGCGTCAGTCTCCGGCTGGGGCTGCTTCGTGTTCGGCTTGAAGTAGTCCGGGAAGTTGCGGTTCAGGTCGTACTTTCGGGCGTTGTGTCTAGAAATGAAGGCAAAGAGAACTGATTAAGTATACCTACTATAGTTAGGAACCCACAAAGAAAAGGTCAGAATTTTTTTGAATAATTATTACTCTAAACACAACCCTGGGATTAATCACCACACCCATCTCTCCCCGCCCACCCCCGTATGGTTCAAGGCGACTAACTGCCGCACTCAGAGACGTCAATTAACTTTAATGAGTACTTAATGTCCAAAAAAAATCATTTAAATCTAGACCCGGCAAGAATAGCGACTTTATAGTTTTCAATTGTCATTTTTTGACATTAAGTACCTACTTATTAACATTAATTGATGTCTCTGAGGGCGGCAGTAAGGGTTGAGCAATGAGTAATGGGCAGCACAGCGTTCCTCTTACACATTGCTAGGTGGCACCTATGTATTGCGATTTCTGTGCCCGATTAATGGCAATAGACTCGCCACCTATTATTACTCGAGACCTAATCTAATTGGCGAAACGTGGGTCTCAATCACCTCTGCCTTCGGAATATAGGCGTGATTTATGTACCTATGTATGTAAGTATTGCTCTGATGCGGGAATCAAACCCATATTGGTACCACTCTCCCAACCAGAGCGTCTTTTTCTTTGTAATATTTTTTCTATAATGTACAAATAAAAAGTACCTGCACTTCAAAATTTTATATGGTAATGTAAACAAACAATTGTATTTAGCTTAGAGAGAGAGAGAAAGCTACTACTTATTTGTGATAATAATGTGGGAGAGTAGTTTAATAATGCCAGTAATTGTGGGGTTTATTCAACAGGAGTGTTGATGCAATGCCATTTGTGACTGAATATGTCGGAGATAATTATACCTTGATGCATAGTACAATAAGAATGTTGAATCACATGGAAATTGGTGTATTGTAATATGTCAGTATTTACCTTCCGTGTATTGTGTCGCACTGTCCTTCGTGTGAAATAGAAAAGCCGTCCGGATTCATCGAGGGCATCAAATGTATCCTCGTGTTGTCCAAGAGCCATTTCACATACGGATCCGTGTCATACGAGGTCACTAAATGCTAGAAATAAAAATTTTAACATGTAAGATATAGTTCTGGAGATCGATAGCGCAGTGGCTGTCGCGCTTGGCCTGCGATTGCGTGAACTAAGTAACGTTCGCTAAGGCCGGTCATTGAATGGGTGAACAAAAATATACTATATCGAGTTCCTCCGTGCTTCGGAAGGCACGTTAAGCCGTTGGTCCCGGCTGCGTCTGCAGTCGTTGATACACACCAATCCGCACTGGGCTAACGTGGTGAGTTATGTATGGCCCTCAGCTAGCAGTGGGGACATTAAAGGGCATATGATGATGAGATATAGCTAGTTCAGTGCCGTATGGTGACGGCAGAGCAGAATACAACTGTCACCACTCCCAATCTCCCCCGCGGGTGTCGTACAAGGCTACTGGGGGTAAAGACAGCGATCAATAATGGGCAGCAGAGTTCCTCTAGTACGGTCAGCATCATAAGTGGATTACGTACCACTTTAGCCCTCTGATAAACCAAAGACAGCGACCGCGCAGTAATAATTGCCACCAATATGTACAAGGTATTAAAACGTTAATCTACTTATGATGCCGACTGTACCATCTAGCAATATACCTGCCCTCTGCATTAGGCTCGTCACCTTTTACATGGGACCTAACATTATTGGCGAGTTGAAACACCTCTGATAACCTTTTTGGTGATAAATAGGCAAGTTTTATGTATGTATATAGTTCTTTAAAACCTTATAAATATACCAAGTGACATTTGACATTTTTTTACCTGAATAAGATGCAGCAGAAGCTCGCGGCCTACCGCCTCGTTCCCGTGAATATTAGCAACGTACTTTACGTCCGGCTTGCCGATCATGTGCTCGTAAGGCGACGCCGATACAACCATCACCCAAAGGTCTCGTCCTGAGAAATAAATAAATAATTGTCACACTCACATCTTGCCCTTTTTTTGTCGGAGTGAAATGCTTTTTAGCACCATACCAGCCGCAAGCTGGCACACTGGCTTGTGTGGGACTCGCCCAGCGCACGAAGCGCCAGCAATACCCACTAAACCACTCTGGTGTTCCTCCTAGCCCTTTAAGCGGGGAAAGACTGGATCTGCCTCGCGGCAATTCACCAGGCAACTCACATCTTGCCCTAAAAAAAACACTATAAGCGCGTGTCCTATGCGATAGTGACGACTGACACACATACTTACTTAAAATTTATATACTATAAGTACCTCGTGAAAATACACAAAAATAAACATTGATGGCTGGCTAACAAATGTCCAGGATTCGGTCCTGAGATCTCTTGGTCGATAGCGAACGCATGCATTCATTCAAAGTGCTGTGTGACAATGACTAAGAAGTTTTCTGGATCTGTTTACTGTCATCGCACCCTTGTTAGTGGCTTACTTGTCACGCGTTTCCTAGTTTATTGTGGTGTTAATTATTTTTACAAAAATATTTGATGACCGCGCAATGTTCAATTTTCTCCATTTTCCAAAAACGTTGCGATTCGTCTCACTTAACTCACTCTTACTCAAAAACTACGCAAACAACAGATATGAAATTTAATATCGTGATAGCCAAAGAACAAAGAAATTCATATATGGTTAGTACCTAGTATCATATAAATACATACATACATACATAAATCACGCCTATATCCCCGAAGGGGTAGGCAGAGGTGAACTAGCACCCACGTTTCGCCAAATATGTCAAGTCCCATGTAGGTGGCGAGCCTATTGCCATTTATCGGGCACAAAAGTCGCAGTACATTGCTAGCCTAGGTGGTATAAGAGGAACACTGCTGCCCATTCCTAATCGTATTCAGATTTATCCTTAGTCGCCTTTTACGACACCCACGGGAAAGACTTGGGGTGGTGACAATTGTATTCTACTCTGCCGTCACCACGCGGCATATAAATACCATCATTATTTATATATCAGGCCGAGAACTTTTCAATTCACCCTCGTAGAATAGTATGAACATACACAACTTCACCGCCCCACATGGTAATGAGACCAATAACTACAAAATGTCTTTCTATCTCTGAGTAGGACTTACGGCAAATCGAAGATTCTAAGTGAACGGCAGAGTGAAATACAATATGTCACCCCCGTAAATGTTTTTTATGAGGCACGCAGAGGGCTGAAGTGTGTAAAGAAATGAATCGTAACGTGGGTTTAGTGTTATCAAAAAAATCAGAAACTGCTGCTAACGTGTCTGGTGTTTCATAATTCCTCTCCCTCCTATTCCATGGATGGACCTAATTTAGACCCTGTCGAGAAGTACGCGCGAGTGAGACGCGTTGCATTATGCATTGCTCTCTATGAAGGGCTTTAGTAAAATTGTGTGCTGTCCTACCAGTAATGTACACAAAATAGCTAAACAATTTGCGCGTAAATCACCCCATCAGTGAAGTTGTAGTATGCATTCAATAAAATTTCTGCCTAGGGATGCGTGCTAACTGTGTAAGTTAATCAGTATGTCAGATACTGTCAAGTTGTATAATGAAGTTTGATATACTTTTAATATTTATCTCCATGACTTTAGTTCCACACAAAGTCACACAAACTTTGTATATCGTACTGTACATACGTATCTACTTAGTAAATCAACTCCATGCCAAATTCCTGAATAGTTGTTAAATGCCTATAGATAGACATTATGTTTGCTACTTTAGTGCCAAGAATTGGCAAACGTATAAAGGACACATTTGTAACAAATACCTACATAGTGAATGCAGATCAGGTTTGTTGAAACGTGTTTGTTGAAGCATAATGCATATTATGTTGAAATATTAGATACAATATGACAACAGCAACAACATTATACAAATTGTCTTACAATTATACTTATATTTCCTTTTTGAATACTTGTCTCGAGCGATAACGTTTTCACTCCCCTAAAACTATACAAAATGAGAAAATTTTGATCTTTTTAGATTCAGTACAGTACACTCTGTATGTTTTTCTTTTTAGTTAAATTAGTTTAGTTTAATTAAAAAAAAAATATCCTCAAGCAATATATATATATATATATATACAACCTATCCAAAAATTATTAAAATTCGACTATGTTTACGGGGTGAAAAATGTTATCACTTTTTGTACTAAAATTTACAGGTTCACAATCATCTTAATAGGTAGATACTATAGCTACTGAGTATCAATAATTGGAACAATGTTTTCAATGTAAACTTTTGATTCAACAAATTAAATATTAGGGTCAATTCTGACATGATTCTCTAAAATTAAAACTAAATTTAATATCAGTCTCTCCTTTTCATTCTATATTTAAAATGACAGAGTTGTCAAATTAGTCTTAGGTTTGGAGAACCATGGTCAGAATCGACCCTATTAAATAGATAATTAAATTTTATCAAAATTGTTTTCATTTCCTCGCAACTGGTACGAAAAGCAGAGTATATTCCTCGGGAAAAAGCAGTCTAATATCTTGGGTGCGCTTGAATCCCTCGCTCCATTCAGGCCTCTATTCTTAAATCCATAGAGTAAACCATAGAGTCCTTCATTGCGCTCGGGATACAAGTCTGCACCCGTGATATAAGACACTGCTACTATAATAGGTGTATGTTGTGATATATTTTCAAGATTATAGAATAATAAAATTATTTAATTACCTTGGACCGACTTCCCTATAGGGTAGAGAGCAGTCAATGAGGGATACTTGGCGGATACAGCACGGAGGTAGCGCGTCATCTCTTCGTGATTGTGGTATTGGAAGTCCAACTCAAGACCGCCATCACGCGGCTCTGCTTCACCGATGTTTGTGGAGAGATCTGCATTAAGTTTAATATTTAATAAATTACTAAAAAAATATCAATTGTTTCTTCTACATCTCAAGCATACTTTCTAGATAGATATTCTAGATAAGGAGTACCTTAGTATTGATTAGCTATGAATGAAAGTGAAAGGGAAAATTAGCCGTTATTTATGAATCTTTTGTTTCTAAAATTCATGATGTAATCGTAACTAAACCATTAGGCACTTCATCATCATCGCCCTGCCCTTATCCCATCCTATTTGGGGTCGGCGCAGTATGTCCTCACTTTTCATTCTCTTCTGTCACTCGTCATCTCCTCATTCACATCCGTCACCTTCATATCACACCTCACACAATCCATCCATCTTTTCAGTGGTCTTCCTCTACTTTGACACCCATTAACATTCATATCCATAACTTTCTTAGTCACATTCATGCCATGGCATAAACCATAAGGAACTTACTCGTAGCATAATTGTTATCAGGATATGATTGTGCAAGCGATGTTTCCAAAAGCTGCAGTAACAGAAAAAATTTGACCACGCCAGTAGTTGAAAACGACATCATCTGAAAGAAAATGTAACAAACTGTGAATAATGTAAAATTACAAATACAGATACATTTTGAAAAATATGTATCAAGTCTTCTTCAACCAAGACGAAGGAAAACACGGATAGAACATTATATAACATATAACATTTGGTGATATTTTTAGAAAAAACTTCAGCTTGATTTTTTTTCGGTCAAGCGTGAGTTTTTGTTGAAAAAAAAAAAGTTTTTGATGCATAAATATACTCAGTTACGAAGATTTCATTGCTGTTTCATTGCAAATAAAGAAAAAATGTGAGTAGCGTAAGTTAGTCAAATTTTATAAAATGTTTCCTCAGCAGACATGCCAGTGCTGATACCATTATCACCTCGTGAATCATATTATAGTAGATCTATGGATACTAACACATTTTCAGTTTTACTATTTATTATATGGATTGACAACAAAAACACGTTTATGCCTAAGTTGTTTTCTTAAAAATACATCAAATCTCTCGACAGTTTTCCTGTATTTTTACGATTTCTTATTACTAACACCAACAACGCCTGTAAAAAACACATTTTAATGTTGAAACACTAAACTCAAAATAAAACCAGATAATTGAAATTGATATTGACATTCGTATTACGCAGTACCTGCCTAATATAAGCACATTTTTCCTTGTTGAGAGGGCTGAGGTTAAGGAAACATTATGAGGGAATAACATTTACGCCTCGGTATCATCAGATTCTCAGTAACATTTAAATAAATCTGCTATGAATATTATAAAGACGTAGGTAAGAATTTCCACGCCGCTGATTGGCACAATAAGTTTATGCTGGTCAGTAAATCGCCCTTTCATTTGTTTGCTGGCTCCAAAATAACAAGCCATTCTAGTTATTAATATATATTAGTTTTAATTGGAATACCTACTACTTGGCCTGAAGTAGTATTGGGATTATCTACGTAATAAATAACGAAATGATCGAAACTGGCGTATTCAGAATAGTGCTATATCGTCACGTCAGGCTAGTAATGTCCTCACTACGGGGCTAAAAGTCTTTTCTTTCAAGTTGGCTCATGTAGATTGTAGGTCCTTTGCTAACAACTGCAGTGGCCCAGGGATCTGCAGTAGTACAAATGGACCCTAACTCGGTGGAGAGCAAAACACATACGAAAGCATAGCCAAAGAGTGTTGGCGTCATTTAGGCGGCCGGCTGTAAACCCTAAACCAAAACCTTGATCAGGAGGATTGGTATGTTGTCATCTTAATCACTCCTCCGTTAATCGGTTTCCGACATGTTTGCTAATGCCGGTCATTGGATGTGTTAAAAATATATTATCTCGTAGTCGTTCGTTCGTCGAGTCGTTAATACCCACCAATCCGCACTGGGCCAGCGTGGTGGGGTTATGGCCTACTATTCCCCCTTTATCCTTTATTCCTTATCTGTGCCCCAGCAGTTGGGACATTAAAGGGCTGGTGATGGGTAAATTTTAGTTCAAATTTTCGCCGCCTGACCAGATATTTGGTGGTACGACTTCTTCACCTCCACCTGGACCTGGCAATCTACCACCATCTTATCAAAAATCTGTCGCCATAATAATAATAATGAATTGATAAAAGCATTATCGTGTTCCGACAATTGTGGTAAGATAGCCGAAGCCCCTCTGTTGTTGAGGGTTCTAGGTGAAGCTCGACTAGGTACATCTTAGCCCTTATTGCCCTTATCGTCACCTAGCATCAGGTGGGATTGAGGGCAAGAGCTTCCCTGTCTATCATAAAAAAAAATATATATATATATATTATGGTGGTGGGTAGGTGAAGAGTAAAACCGGTATTCGTTCTTGACCCCTTGTCACTGTTTCGCTTTCGTTATTCACATTCACGAGGCTGCGCGTGGCTTTCTTTTTAAGGTGAACGCACACTTATCACAAAATCAAGAACATTAAACTTCGCACACTTGTTCGTGTCGAATCGTCCGGTTGGTTCGAATCTGTCAGAACTTCAGAAATGCTAGAAGAATGCATCCGCATTCGGAATCGATGCGCTCGATGCGGACGAATCTGTCAATTCACTATTACTATATTCGATTCCTTCGGTGCGGATAGGTATGCGAGGCCTCGTTGACTTCGGCGCGTTCGGCTCGAATAAGTGTGCTTTCACCTTTAATGATAGTCATTATTGTTCGGGCGGGGCGGTGGCAGTATCGGCAACGCTCCAGTTGCGCGCGTGCAACCGGTCGCGCATCCAAGGTCACTGGGTCAGTGGACCGGTCATCGATGCATCCATGTAATCTCCTAGTGTAGTGTGAAGTGTTATGTATACCATCTGTGACGTCAAACAAATATTGCTGTATTCAGCACTAGTGATTTTTCAAAGTTATATAACTTAAAAACGTATATCAACTATTATATACGTTATACGCGCTTTGTTGCCTTGTCTTTGGGAGGCCTATACTATTTTGAAAATAATGCACCTAAGTATTAATTTTCAGTGTCTCATTGTATTGAATTGAAGAACTGAGGAAAACGTGTAATACGATACTGAATTTATTACAGATCATATCAGGTAGCATAAGGCTGAAAATGGGTATTTATTGATATTTATACTTTTTCTCCATTATAAAGCCTCTCTAACGAGCTCAGGAGATTATTAATGTGTATGTGTGACGATGACAATAGCTCGGCACCACTTATTACATGGGATCTAACTTAATAGGCGAAAAGTGGGTGTTAATTCACCTATGGCTACCCCTTCGGGGATACAGGCGTGATTGAAAGGTATGTAAGTGGGGCGCTGCCTGTACGCTACGTATGTTCCGTTTATACTCTAAAACGGTTTCTAAGTTACCTTACGCAGGTTCCTCAGATCAGAATACAGATCTGTATTCTAAAATAATAATATTTTGTAATTTTAGTATTTATTGCGACAATCAAATTACGATTCTCCCGATAAACGAACACATGTCACACGAGGTAAAGTTAGGCAGGCACCACTAGAAGTTATTTTTGGACTTTATAATTATATGCTTTAACAAAGCCTTTCATACAAAATTATTACATACCAACTGTTTATCTCCAAAGGGACAACAATGTGAGCCCATTGCCATTGTTAAATTATAACATATTATTGAAAACAATGGCTGATCAGTGTAAATCACCAACCATGTTTATTGTAACAATTACCTACTAAGAAATGGCACGGTTTTCCTTCCGCTACTGCAGATAATCTAATATTATTTTAATTACATTTAGAACGTTCGTTAATATGTATGCAGTTATTTTAGATTAAATTTAAACAAACTTTCCTCATTTTATAGTTTTTGATTCCTAAATCAAGGTCAGTGTGGGTTCAGAAAGTTTAAATTATTATGTGTATAAATAAAGATTAAAGTTCGTGGCGAAAGTATTATTTGTATAATTATTGATGTAGGCAACAAGGTCTTCATAATTATTATCTGTAAAATAGATCTACTTTAATTAAATGTATTCCATTGTTGAAAATAATGCTTAATATAAGAATAAGTGTATGAAATTCCTCAATGTTCACTACATTACAATGTTTACGGTAAGGTACCTATCAGTCATGGTATAGCATATTTTAGAGTAATTTGTTTTCCACCAATTTATCATGTCAGACGGTGAAAACTGGAACTAATAAACTTGTAGTACTAACATAGATTTGACATTAGTATGACTTTTTCTGTTCACCACTAGTGACACCACCAACTAATTACAACAACTTATTTAACATGAAATTAATGAGTACCCTCTCTTCGCAGTTTCTGCAGTTGCTTCCTCACTGACTGATTTGACGATTATTAATCAGTGAAATGTTTGTTGGTATCACAGGATAAAAAAAGATCGTAACGTAAATACCTGTAATGGTTTAGGCAATGGCCTAAAGCAGGTATTTTCGTGTGTGTTTTTTATTGCCAAATTCAAGGAGAAAAGTTTGAACTTTAGCTCCTTCCTGCCTCCTCAACGAAGCAGACAATGAGACTGGCGAAAATACATTCATTTTTAAAATAATTTTATTCACGAGAGTATAGGTTTTTTAAAGTTTTAGGCTCTGGTCCACATTCCCCTATCCGTTAAGAATATATTAAACAATAAACGTCAACCTATCTACTAGTTCTAGAGCACAAACGTGGTTAGAAAATGAGGTATGGCATGTCGTAGTACTTATACGATTAGATATATCTCACGAGCGGTATTTGCGTGATCTTGTGGAATGGCAACGGTTTAAACTTTCCTTCCGCCGTTGGTTTGGCACAATGACCTTATTAGCCCAGTCCCGCTAAACGGTGACAACTTTCATTTTCAAAATGTGTTCAATATTTTGAATGAAGAAACACTTGAAGCGTTATTCTTGTTAAATTAATAAACTAGCACATTTTCGATTTCAACGCGCCCGTTTTTATAGTTTCATGCGTTTTATAAAAAAGATACAAAAACAAATACATAGTACTGCCAGTAATAAGAAAATTTGTTGTTGAAGACCTATCATTATCGGTTATATAATATATACTAATCTTTATAAGCGATGTGTAGTTTTTGTTAGGATTTCCAAAAATAAAGAAAAGTAAACTCATTTTCTTATCACACGTCTCGATTTCTTATAAACCAATGTGTTATTTAAATTGGGATAAATCCTTAAACAGGAGGCAATCATATCCACATACAATGTTTTACTTAAGTAAGTATAATCGAATTGAAACAATCCAACATGGAATGTATTCAAGTATTTATAACTAACTCACGAACAAATTTTCTTTTCATTTGTAATCGACATACCTACGATACTGCATACTATTTACTGTGAGAAAGTTTTTAACGAGTGTGCTTTGAATATATTTTCCTTGGCGGTATGCGATGTGCTCGATTGAAACAGATAATAAATAATAAAAACAAACTACACAGTATTATTTACGCAAACAGAGTATACATAAAACTTTATTAATATTCTAGTCTTCTTATGGACAGTTTAATAAGCCCGTATAAAAAGCCTTGAGAGTTTTAACTTTAACTAATATTATGTAAGTAGTTAAGAGAATATTACTACTTATCCACTTTATAATGATTTAACTTTAGATAGTACTCACATTGGCTGCAAACAAATCCTCTGCTAGGTGATTAAGAAACTTTTCGATCTCATTTATGACAACGATTTGACCGCGAAGATTGGGGCAGAAGAGAACGTATGGGGCAGTGCTCTCGGGAGCGCGGAGTGCAGCCGACTAACGTCGCTCGCGGAGTACGCCGTGTGCGTCATACGCGGGCCGCATACGACCGGAAAGTGCTTTCTCTCAAGGCTGTGCTTCAGAAGCCACCTTTATTCCCATCTGTTCAAGGTTCATTTTCTTCCATACCCGACACCGAGAACAGAAAATCGAGGAAAACCCAATTTCCATCCTATGCTTCCAACATTTAGATTCGTTTTCCCACAAACACTTGCTCAGGGTCCCGAGTCATGACGTTGTATTCCCGCCTCGGTCTCAATCTGCCTTACTTTTCTCGCAGATAGAATTTCTTTTTCGACCAGTACTTGATATTTAATATTATCGTAGATATCTATATCTGTTGCAAACAGAGAAAACTAGTGAAACTTAATGGTGATAGTAACTGCGTTAGAACATGGACCAGTGACACACGTTATTCGAGTTTTATAAATAGACACTACAGATATTTTATCAACTTGGGAGGAAGGCAATAAAATAAATATACTTATTTATGATTTTAATTTCAACATTATATAAATGTTAGAAAACTAGTATTTGACAAAGAAAAGGTGGTTAGAAAAAGTTAGAAACTCTAGTGGCTTTTAATCTCTAAAAAGCGATTGCTAATTGCTAAGATTAAATTTAATGTAATATATAAATACAGAAAACATAAGAAACATGAAAAACTGAAAGTAAAAAAAATGTGACTGTTTATACATACACACATAAATCATCCATAGTCATGTGATCCAACGTAACGCGACGAAGAAAATATTTTATTTATATTTATTGTCTATATTTATAAAAATTAATTGCTGTGCGTTTGTCTCGGTAAAACTCGAGAACGACTGTGCCGATTTAGCTGATTTTGGTTTTGAAATTATTGTCTTGGGCCAGGCAAGGCAGGAAAAGTGAGAAAATATGCAAAAATTGCGGGGAAAATATTAAAAAACACCAAATTCATTTTCCCATTTAGACTACTTTCCTGTCAAACATTTGACGTAACCATGGCAACAAAATTGGAACCATGGCTACGGGATAATTTATATGGCATAACAAAATATGACAGCTAGTTATGAATAAAAGTAAGTTCTGTTGACGTCACCGAGTATTATTATAAAGAAAAATTTCTAAAAATCATAAATCAAGATGAAATATTCTAACCCGCGTCTTTAACGATTCGTGTGGCTGTACAATCCCCAGAATATTGGTAGCTCGTCTAGTAGGGTCGCAAACCCAATAAATGCAATGTATATTCTCTATAAATCATCTACATAATGGATACAAATTTAATTGTGTCCCCCAACATCCAGAATTATACACCAAATACAAAGGATGGTTTGTATTGACATGCTCTATCAACATAGAGCATATCAGTTCTATTCAAATCAACAACCACAATAGTAGATTTAACAACAAGTGCACAAAACGAATCATTTTTATCCGAGACTTTTGGTAGCCCGAGCCGAAGGCGAGGGCTCATAGTAATGTCGAGGATAATAGTTATTTGTTGTACGTGAGTGCAAAGTTGTTTTTTAACCGCGTGCTCAATTTTGATGACCGAGCTAGCGAACGATTCTAAAATTGAATCACGAGCGTAGCGAGTGATTCAAAAATTAGAATCCTGAGCGATAGCGAGGGAATCAAAAGAGCACAAGGTGAAAAATCTTTGCACTCGAGTGCAACACGTAACTTTTCATCCCCCCCAACAAGGAAATTGCAAAATACAAAAAAAAAATACAATCACAACAGTTTCTGTTTTCACCCAGAAACTTCAACAACACCCTCCCATTAACCCAAACACACTCTCAACACCCACCCAGAAACACCCACAACATTCACACCCGCAATACATACCCATCCACTCAGACACACCCAAAAACACCCAATCACCCAGAAACACCCACAAAACACCCATTCACCCAGAAACACCCACAAAACATCCATTCATCCAGAAACACCCACAAAACACCCATTTACCCAGAAACACCCAAAAAACACTCATTCACCCAGAAACACACACAAAACACTCATTGACCCAGAAACACCCACAAAACACCCATTCACCCAGAAACACCCACAAAACACCCATTAACCCAGAAACACCCAAAAACACTCATTCACCCAGAAACACACACAAAACACCCATTGACCCAGAAACACCTACAAAACACCCATTCACCCAGAAACACCCACAAAACACACATTCACCCAGAAACACCCTCAAAACACCCATTCACCCAGAAACACCCATTCACCCAGAAACACCCACAAAATATCGAATCACCCAGAAACACCCACAACATCCATTCAGACACCCACAACTTCCACCCAGTCACACCCACAATACTCACCCATCCATTGGGACACACCCACAAAACACCCATTCACCCAGACACACCCACAAAACACCCATTCACCTAGACACTCCCACAAAACACCCATTCACCCAGACACACCTCCAACACCCACCCATCCACCCAGCCACACCCGCAAAATTTATCCAGACACACCTGTAAGTACCTAATAAAAATTACCGTCCATAATGGAGTTCCGAGACGGTCAATCAGCTTAAGTCAAGCACGTTGATTTTCTGTATGTTTTTGTTCCGTTGCTAGCCGTTATAGTAAACAAATCAAACAAACCTAAAAAGCTTTTAAATGCTTGACTCAAGCATCAAGCAAGCATTGTAGACGATCAAAATGTTTAAAGCAAGATTGACGCCAAGCTGATTGACCGTCACGGAACTCCAAGGTTTTAACAAATTTATGACGTGAAAAGAAAATGGCGCGCGCAAAGCAAATTACCAAAAAAGTACACCAAGAAGGTTCCGAGTCTGAGTTTTTAACAAATTAAAATAGGTTGCATGATAATTTCGGCACCATGGAGGTAGAAATAAATAGGTTTAGTGATGTTTTGAATTCACAAACTCATTGCACAAGATGTTCTAAATTCAAATTTACTTTATCCTCTAGAGGATAAAAACGGCTTTTGCACTCAGATATCGAAGAGCAAAAACGCTTTTTCCGAGATGGTGGGATGAAAAATGGTTTTGTGGACGAGTTATAAACTTTGCTTTTCACTTCGATTGCGAGGAAATAAAACAGTAGTTAAACATAACATTTCTTAAAATTCAAAGTATAATTAGTACACTTTTGAATACTGAAGGAAATTGGTTTTCCCATTGATATGTTTGGGCTGCAGACCTATACAGTCTAGTATTAAATTAATTTTTCATCCCCCCATCTCGGAAAAAGCGTTTTTGCTCTTCGATAACTGAGTGCAAAAGCCGTTTTTATCCTCTAGAGGGTAAAGTAAATTTGAATTTAGAACATCGCGTGCAATGAGTTTGTGATTTCAAAACATCATTATACATATTTATTTCTACCTCCATGGTGCCGAAATTATCATGCAACCTATTTTAATTTGTTAAAAACTCAGACTCGGAACCTTCTTGGTGTACTTTTTTTGTAATTGGCTTTGCGCGCGCCATTTTCTTTTCGTCATAAATTTGTTAAACCTTGGAGTTCCGTGACGGTCAATCAGCTTGTCGTCAATCTTGCTTAAAACATTTTGATCGTCTTCAATGCTTGCTTGATGCTTGAGTCAAGCATTTAAAAGCTTTTTAGGTTTGTTTGATTTGTTTACGCTAGCAACGGAACAAAAACATACAGAAAATCAACGTGCTTGACTCAAGCTGATTGACCGTCTCGGAACTCCATTAGGGACGGTAATTTTTATTAGGTACTTACAGGTGTGTCTGGATAAATTTTGCGGGTGTGGCTGGGTGGATGGGTGGGTGTTGAAGGTGTTTCTGGGTGAATGGGTGTTTTGTGGGTGTGTCTGGGTGAATGGGAGTTTTGTGTGTGTGTCTGAATGGATGCGTGAGTATTGTGGGTGTGACTGGGTGGAAGTTGTGGATGTCTGAATGGATGTTGTGGGTGTGTCTGGGTGATTCGATATTTTGTGGGTGTTTCTGGGTGAATGGGTGTTTTGTGGGTGTTTCTGGGTGGATGGGTGTTTTGTGGGTGTTTCGGGTTGAATGGGTGTTTTGTGTGTGTTTCTGGGTAAAAATAACCTAACCTACTTGAATTTAAATTTTAATATATTTTACATACATACATACATAAATCACGCCTCTATCCCCGAAGGGGTAGGCAGAGGTGAACTAGCACCCGCGTTAGCCAATAATGTTAGGTCCCATGTATTAGGTGGCGAGCCCATTGCCATTTATCGGGCACAAAAGTCGCAGTAGGTACATATGCTAGGTGGTATTAGAGGAACGCTACCCATTCCT
This sequence comes from Cataclysta lemnata, assembly GCA_963931975.1. Taxonomy (NCBI): domain Eukaryota; kingdom Metazoa; phylum Arthropoda; class Insecta; order Lepidoptera; family Crambidae; genus Cataclysta; species Cataclysta lemnata. The sequence goes on along the minus strand of OZ008350.1, from coordinate 5,281,679 downwards.
CATCACTGATTTACCCTTAGTCGCCTTGTACGACACCCCGGAAGAGATTTGGGGTGGTGACAATTGTATTCTACTCTGTCGTCACCACACGGCAATATCTTTTATGTCTTAAAAACACATAAGGCAATAAAATTAAAGTAAATATTATAAAATAACAAATTCTATCTATGAATACAATAAGAAGTTGTTGTGTTTGGCTGCATGGCATTTTCTTTGCCTTAATATACATTTATGAGTAGATACGTTAATGCTCGATTGAGCACAAAGTCCGATTTTGTGCAGCCTATATCCTGCACAAATAAGCACTTTCAGAGCATGAGAAGTGAAAATACATTAAAATACTTGCTATTTTTGAACATGCCAACCGGTTAGCAGAAAGTGTATGAAATATGTGAAATATGATATCAATAATTTATTACATCCTAATTCTGGCGATAAGTATGATCTGTACCCCCCGGGACATAAAAATGTTCTATTTAATTGCGTACCAAGGGATGGCCTTAGATTCTGATATGTATGTGGGTGTTTTTTTACATATATAATGTGGGTTATAATTTGATAATTTACTATAAAAACTATAAATCAGAGTTATATATATATATTACTATAATTCTTATATTTTTTTATGCTAGACAGGGAAGCTCTTGCCCTTCATCTCACATGATGGTAAAAGTGGACGATAAGGGACAAAGCTGGAATTGATGTTCATCCCTCAACCACAGAGGGGCTGCTAGCCAGGCGGACTTGAACGAAATCTTTGAAAATGTATAACATTTTAAATAATATCGATCGCAAACCGATCATGGGTGTTCAATCAGTGTTCAAACTCGATATTTACACACTTATTATGAACATATTTTCATGGAATAGGGTTTCAAATTTCATCTAAATGACCTCACCTCTATGTATATGTGTCCAAATTGTAAGACGTATGTCTGTGATATTACATATTATTTCAACGTCGATGTCGAGGGAACAGAATTCCCATTTTCACCGTATATTTGTGACCATGTCGATCGTCTGCTCATCTGCTGGCACTGCATATTTTCATTGCGTTTTTCATCGAGATTAGTACAATTTTAGTAAACAAGCGCATATTTTAAATACTGTCAATCTCAAACCCATCATAAGTTTACTGAATCTATATCTAATTGTGGACCGTGTGCTGAAATATGAAAATAAAGCGTATTTATATTTTAATTACTATTGATCTATCGTCGAAGTAACCACATGTGGTAAAATTTTAGGAAGTGCATAATGTTTTATATTTCTCGGGAAAATACAATATGTTACTATTTTTCAGAGACTTCTGAGTAACCACATGTAATAAAATAGGAAGTGCTTGTTGTAAATAATGACTTTAACTCATATTGCCAATGTGACCACCATTTTATTTTGTAGATTTTACAATGTAGCCAAAGATCAAAAATTGTATATTATAAATATCGAACGCATATCAATCACGAAAAAACTCGATTTAATTATTTTAACGAGATGTCTCATTGACCATTCATGTAGTCATAATGTTGGAAGTTTATTCTCTAGGTAAGTCTTCTTCTATTTAAATTTATGGCTTTCTTTTGATAAGATTCAACCAATGTTAAGTCAGTCATGAGGGAGTGAATGCTGAAGTTAATTTTTTTTAAATAACTTACACTAATGTATTATTTATATAGGTGCAAAACAGGGCCAAGACGCAGACGGCAGATAGTAGGTAGAGTCAGTGACCACATGTAGTAAAATTTTTGAAGTATATATTAGGTTGGGGAAAAAGTCTTTTCGCATTATAGTATGTATAAACTATTTGTATCTGGCTGGTTTTGGTATCATTTAAAATTTTAAATTTTAAAGAACATAATTCCAAATTCAAATTAGGAAAATGTGTGATTTTCATTTGTTTTTCGTACCGCCATACATTTTAAAATTTTACTACAAAAAAGGTAAAAATGCAACGCAAGCCGCGAAAAAAATTTGCGATGTTTATGGACCTATTGCAGTGTCTGTGAGAGTAGCACAAATTTGGTTTAATCGTTTTCAATCCGGAAATTTTGATGTCAAAGATGCACGTCGCTCTGGTCGCCCTATTACAGATAAAATGGATGCCATTTTTGAAAAAGTGGAGCAAGATCGGCATGTCAGTAGTTACGACGTAGCTGAAGAACTGGGAATTGACCACAAAACAGTTTTGGCGCATTTGAAAAAAACTGGGTACACAAAAAAGCTCGACATTTGGGTACCTCACGAGCTCACTGAAAGAAACCTAATGAACCGTGTACTCATTTGTGATTCTTTATTACGACGTAATGAAACCGAACCATTTTTGAAGAAGCTGATAACTGGTGATGAAAAGTGGATCACATACGACAAGAACGTGCGAAAAAGGTCGTGGTCAAAGGCCGGTCAGGCTTCACAGACTGTGGCGAAACCCGGGTTAACTCGCAACAAGGTGATGCTGTGTGTGTGGTGGGATTGGAAGGGCATTATTCATTATGAGCTGTTACCACCAGGCAGGACCATCGATTCTGAACTCTACTGCGAACAACTGATGACATTAAAGCAAGAAGTTGAGAGAAAGCGGCCGGAATTAATTAACAGAAGGGGTGTGGTTTTTCATCATGATAACGCAAGACCTCACATATCTTTAGACACTCAGCAAAAATTAAGAGAGTTTGGCTGGGAGGTGTTAATGCATCCGCCGTATAGTCCTGACCTTGCACCTTCAGATTTCCACCTGTTTCGGTCTCTTCAGAATTCTTTAGGCAGTGTCAGGTTAACATCACGAGAGGACTGCCAAAACCACTTGTCGCGGTATTTTGACCAGAAGTCCCAAAATTTCTATAGCAATGGGATCATGTCCCTACCAACAAGATGGCAAAAAGTTATCGAACAAAATGGTACCTACATACTTTAGTTAAATGTAAATAAACTATATTAAAAAATGTTTTGAATTTTCTTAAAAAATGCGAAGAAACTTTTTCCCCAACCTATTATTTTAAATACTGTCGTTCGCATATCCAATTCCATCCAACTTCATATTTTCACGAGACGTCTAAGTGACCACACGTGAAAAATTTTTGGAAGTGTATACTGTCAATCGAAAACCTATCATGAGGGTGCTAAAATATATATTTTTATGACGGATATATTTGAGCCATATTTCTATGTGGCTGTGTGTTGAAATACCTAAAAGTGTATTTTTATTACTATTGATTGCATATCGATCACGATGATACTTGAACTTCATATTTTCATGGCGTGATGACCACCTTTATGAGTGTGATCATATACGTCTTTGAAGGTGATATTTGATATAAAATATGGACCGCAACTACTCGTAAGGATACCCAAACTTCATATTCTCAGAACATCACTTTTCACCAGATTCAACACTAAAAAAACATTGCTGATTTCAACATTATTACAATAAGGTGTAATGTGTTTATGACTATACAAGCTTGTGTCATGTTTGTTAAGGCATTTCGTGTTTAGAAGGAAGGTTTGAAGTAAAATGTAGGTACCTATATGTACAGGAATTGTTTTATTTGAGCTTTTTTAATTTATATTAAGTTTAATTTGTTTTACGACCACAAGTACGAAATAAAATGGTTATGTGTCCATTGTCTGTTCTGTGTTGCTCACGGCGCGACATGCGCGCGCGCTGTACTCGGTGGTCGCGCGTTGTGCGTCTTTTGTTCCTTCCGCCACTTCACGGCATGCCTAAGCCGAGGTCGCCTGCAGTGTAGGCACCCTCTGGGAGAGTGCTCGACTACAAGGCTTGAGGACTAGGTCTTCGCCTTCCCCTAAAAAGCCGGTACATACTGTAAAGGCAAGTCGGCCAACAGCTTGAGTCTTCAAAAAAAAGCCGTTTTTTCTCTCCCCCGAGAGATGCCTGCCGCAGAGAAACCCTCTTATAGAGTACCCAATTCCAAGGCTTGAAGACCACTTAAGGTTTTCGACTTCCCCAAAAAAAAAACAGTAGATACTGTAAAGGCCGGCCCAACAGCTTGGATCCTTCAAAAAAAAGCCATGCGTCTTTCTTTCTCCCGAGACGTCAGCGAGGCGAATGGACCACCATTGGCCCGTATAACCCGAAGATTCGACATTCTGACGAAGTCTACGAAGTGAAGACCATGCTTACAGGTGCAAGTAGAGTGAATTAAATAGCTGTGTCCTACAACAGTAGGAACCGACCTACTTTTCCTACCTACTGTTCTTCTCAGCTAATTGTTTTGTTTCTATCGACCAGCTTCTTCTCAGAACTACAAGCGACAGTTATAAACCATCATTTAGAGATCATGGTTCAAAGTCGTACTTTTCAGTACTATACTTTGTTTCTTGCGACGTTTTGGGCTGTGAGTACACTGTTTTCCTTTTCAGGCATATCTATTCATCACCAAGTCTCGCTTTTCTCCTCGTTACGTTATCCAAGTTATTGGATTCCTTTTGCTCAAAATTCTTTCACTGCTGGACTCTTCGTTCTTTCTTGTCTTTTGTTTATCAAGGCGCGGACTGTCCGCCTGGGCGTTTGAGCTCTTCATATAATATTCATAGGAATTTGGAAATTTTCAGTTATAATGTCAATCCATTAAATGTATTTTATTTAATAATTTTAATTAAACTTGTTTTGTAAATCTTTTGAAAATATTATTCCTGAAAATATAATTTTACATTATCTTACAGTTTGCACTATTTCAACAAACTAGGAGTTTTCGCAGTGATGAACAGTCAAAAGAAGACCACTGTCATATTTGATTTTTATCTTCATAACAATTTTATATATAACTTAACGATAGAAATAATTAATTTAATTTATACTATTTTCTTCCCCACAAAGCAATAAATTTCCTCCAGACTAGGCCAAAAAGCAAAAAATATATATGTATGAATTACTACAATACAATTTACATGAGCGACAAATAATATAATATTTGAGTTTTGTTTTATTATAATCTCTAAAACCACTATTTGATTTTAGAATGCAGGTATTTTTTAGGAGCTTTTAGTCATGTCGGCACGTGCGTGCAAGCCGACATGACTACAAGCTCTGCCTGATCTCGCAAGATCCTCTGGGCATCAGATGAAGTGGAGGGGTGAGCTGCGAGCTGGAGGGCGCAGGCGCGAGAGCCCGATCGATGAAATAGCGGGCGAGACGGGCCGAGAGGAGGGCCCTCCAGATTTCTGCGCAGAAGCGAGGCGCCGCGGGGCGGGGCCCGCGACGGCGGGAGCTGCCCCGGGAGCCCTCTCATTACATAACGCAACACGCACAGGACGGCGCACAAACAATGTGATTTTATTTTTCTTCGATTTTTCTACTGTTTTTTAATTATACAACATTTAGGATTAGTATACCTAGTGATATTGCTTAGGAGTCGCGCGACATTGATTTTGACTTTTATTTAAGTGTTTAGTGTAATCACTGCAGTGATATTAGTGTAAGAGAACTAAAGTTTTACCGTTTCCCATTGATTTTTAAAAGGTGTGGACACAGTGATTAGCTTTCGTGAAAAGAATCAGTAAAAAAATTGGAACTTAGTAACGACTTACTTAATTTATTTGTGGATTCTAATCTCACTGCTTACAAAATCGATCGATTGCTTTAGTGTATTTTCATCTGTTTAATGTTATTTCCCGGGTATTAAAAATGTATTTTTAATAGTTAAGATAAATCATAGATACTTATAGATATAAAAGAATGAAAAGTCAATATGAAAATTTGATATAAATTTTCAAAGATAGTACTTACTTCTAACAGCAGTTGAGAAGATTTAGGGGGAAAATGACAATGGGTAAGTAAACAAAAGCTTCAGTATTTTTTTAAAGTTGTAATTATATCTTAAAACCTTTAATGTAAGTCCAGTCTACATCACATTAACATGTCAATTATCTGATGAAAAATGGTAAATCTGAAAATTTATTTGATAGTATAGAGTAGTAGGTAACTAAACCCGTGGCGATATGGTGCGTGTCATCTTAAAGTTCCAATGCCGTAAAGTTGGTAGTATTGCAAGAAAATGATACCATGTCAACGTTAGTGTACTATTCAGGGAGTTTTTTTTCAATTAACTAGATAAACAATTATGCATCTATCTTCTTTTGTTACTTATAACTATTAGCGGTACCAAGTAGTAGTTACATATTAGTTTTTTTTATGAAAGTCATAAGCCAAAGCTCGTCGAAATTTGCGAGAACTGGGGGCCTACCGCCTAACTCGATTGCTGATGATAGCTATATTGCAATGTACTGCTTACGGCTATAAAAGCCATCCTAAATTTTTAGGCGGCACGGATTTTGTGCCAAATTCATACAAAATCATTCGGTGATCATTCGTTCAAAGCTATCGCTAATAGTTTAGGTACATTTAGTGCGAAATGACAGCATGACGTCATAAACTATAGCTTTTGCTTTAGCAATCGAGTTAGGCGGTAGGCCCCCAGTTAGTTCATGATATTAAAAATGTGATAGAAATTAGATAGATATATATAAATTGTAGTGACGTAAGAAGGATAGACTCTTATAGTGAAAAAAGGTTAAATTATAATAAAATATTTATTATTATAATTTAACCTTATATCTATTAATAAAATATCTATTATATTATATTATGATTAACAATAATTGTGTTTATCTAAAATGTCTACATTTGGCATGTCCTCACTCTTGGCAGTCGTTAAATCGTTATTAGTACTATTTATTTACAGTTATAATACTAAAATAAATATATTTAATTTCTTTATCAAACACTTAAATAAAACTGATACTGGTAACCCAATTTAATGGCGGCAATCCGAACTTGTACACATTAATAAGGATTATGCGGGACCTCATTATGTTTTTCACGTTCACAAAAGACCTTAGCTTATATCAAAATTAATCTTTCATCGCAAATTTTCACGAGCTTTGGCTTATGACTTTCATAATAAAAACTTATATGTAAACTTAGTACCGCTAGTAGTTATAAGTAACAAAATAAGATAGATGCATAATTGTTTATCTAGTTAATTAAAAAAAAACTACCTGAATTATAGGTAGTACAATAAAGTTCACATGGTATCATTTTCTTGCAATACTACCAACTTGACGTCATAGGAACTATAAGATGAAACGCACTCTAAGTGACCGCGCCATCGAGCTCCTCACTATTGGTACACATTGGACAATCTGACTGGCAAATTCTGTTTTTTGTAATCAATAATAGTAAAAAAGGTTGCAGCTGAACTCGAAAATATAAAAATTCACAAAAGATGGTGAGTGCCAATACGAGGCGCGAGTAATGCCTACATTTGCCTACATTTCCTTTTTGATGACTTGTCTCGAGCGATAACGATTTCACTTCCATAAAACTTTACATTTAGATTCAGTACATCCTAATTCAAGTCTGTATATTTTCTTTTTAAATAATTAAGTTTTAGATAATGCTCGAGGAAGTTTTTATGTTAAAATATTTCAATGCTAATAACTTTTATCTTACAATATTTTGTAAAATTAAACAAAAACGTACGAACCTAGTTTTAAATATTATATTTACATATCCAAAAGTTATAAAAATTGAACTACGTTAACGGGGTGTAATACAGCTACACAATCCTCGTTTTACACTTTTTTTTATCAATTAAGATTTGCAAGACAGGTGGTGATCCTTTTTTGGTTTTGACCTATCTTCGTTTTCAATTGAAATAAGATTTTGAATTTTCCGAATTTCGCTCGAGTATATTTTGGTGTTTCGTTTTGTAATATTAACAATTGATATTGAGGTAACTTTGCAGCGGTCTTTGTGTCGTCATGGGAAAATAATTGTGCTATTTATATATCTGATAAGTTTAAATGTATGGATTACTATACTTTTTTTAGGTTATCTTGGGTAAGAGCAATATTTTTGCACATCCATTAATGTCGAGTCGATGTCGATGTCAATTATCGAGCCTTCTACTCCCTTTTTAACCATTACATCATTGTCCATCACACCGAAAACGAACTAGTGATGAATTAAGTTACGATGATTCTGCACCTGGCTTGAGTCAAAGCTGGCACAATTTACATAATTTTTTCGTTCCCAGGCGAAAGCCCAGCAAGCAGTATAGAAGAATAATTGTATGGACATAATAATTGGAAAGGATATTTTACTTCTTTTCTTTACTCACATTTAATATAGGCTCTTAAGAAATGACACTGCACCTGTCTATCAGAATGTCAGATCGTCAGACTTAAATGACATCAGCATCGTTAACAGGTGCAACTTGCAAAATTATGTAGCAAAGTAGCAATTCATTCCATCCGTTGAAAATTGTCAACTTAATACTAACGGCATGCTCAAACACTTCTCTAAATATGACGTAGTTTTTTCTTATTTCATTATTATTTAAAAACCATTAATCAACATTGACATCAAATAATACAGTTCAAGATGTTATATTCCAATACACATCTTACATCCGTCAATGTTTTGTCGGCTATTGAGAATGCACTTATTGCGTCACCGGTGAGTACCACGGGCTCGTAGCATCTCTCAATTGAGCATGACGTAACAGTGCTTACAATTGAAGCAGTTACTAAAGACGCATTACATTATTATTGTGGTAGTACTTAAGTGGCAGCAGCGTTCCCCTTATACCACCTAGCAATGTACTGGGACTTTGTGCCCGATAAATGGCAATAGGCTTGCCACCTATTACATGGGTGCTAGTTCACCTCTGCCTACCCCTTAGGGGATATAGGCGTGATTTATGTATGTAGGTACTTAAGTACTTGGACGATATTCTACTCTACCTACTCTACACCAGTTTTGATTACAATTTCATTATTTTCTGACTCTAACTACCGCACTCAGAGACGTCAAATAACTTTAATGAGTAGTTAATGTCAAAAAATTTCATTTAAATCCAGACCACAGACTCGGCAAGAATAGCGACTAGTTTTCAATTGTCATTATGTGACATTCACTGCCGCACTCAGAGACGTCAAATAACGTTAATGAATTCTTAACGTCAAAAAATGATAATTCAAAATTCGCTATTCTTACCGGGTCCCTGGCGGGCCTACCGCCTAACTCTATTGCTAAAGAAAAAGCTATAGTTTATGACGTCATGCTGTCACTATCAGCTATAGCTTTTGAACTTGTCACTATCAGCAATAGCTTTGGATTTTGTATGAATTTGGCAGAAAATCCGTACCGCCTAAAATTCAAGATGACTGCTAGCTAAATTGATAGCTGTCAATACTGCACCCCCCGTAGCACGGGACTTGGACACATCTCTTTCAGGGGAAAGAAAATCTTTTCTTCTCGCTCTAACTCCCACTAAATCCTGAAAGAAAACACTGTCATTTTTTTTCACGTCCCGTGCTAGGCCTACTGCTCGGTGCGTCCGTCAACTGTCAATACTCTGTCTTGCACTTTCCTTTGTACCGCTAGCAGCTACATATATTAATAATATTTCGCTGTTTTAATTAGGTATTATATTAGTGAAAATTTTAATCCCATTGAAAATATATGGGCAATGATTTTGACCATGCAGTAAAAGAAGAAAAAGCATTTGATGGTCGCGACGCCGTTATTGATGGTTATACGGAGCGCTACATCATCTGTGCGATGATGTGTCATCAGATGACAGTGAAGATGAAGATAGTGAAGATTCAATAACCGATGTAGAAGAGTTAGAATATTTTTTTTAATAAGTTATGGACATAAATAGTGTTTTACCAGACTGGCGGAGAAGCCGGAGGATGGTTAAGTGTTCGATTTGTGTGTATGCCCGTTCCTATATACGTTCGCAACTACTCAATAACTTGCTTTCTAATTAAAAAAATATAATTTTCTTTTAAAATATTTAATTTATTATTTTTTTCACTAACCCTACTCACTCAAATGCAAAGCTCATTTATACGAAAAGAACTGTATCGTTCGTTCACGTTAGCTGTTGTTGTTATACTCTGTGCTTATTGCTGATACAATTTTAGGCGGTCGCTCGGATAATCAGTGCATAGCTATAGAGCTATCATCAGCAATCGAGTTAGGCGGTAGGCCCACTGGTCTAGATATGAATGAAATTTTTTGACATTAAATACTCACTAAAGTCAATTGACGTCTCTGAGTGCAGCAGTAAGTACTTACAGCTTTAATTGATGTCTCTGAGTGTGGTAGTATGTTACATATAACTTATTATAGTTGAATTTAATGAATAAAGAAGTATGTGTACATAAACGAATCCCCAATTAAATGCTCGATAAAGTCAGCTGGTAGTCGCACGCGCAGTTGTATCGCGCACGCGGCCGGAAGAGCCCGCGGACGTTTGCTCACGCGCCGACCCGCTACCTGTCAGTCTCGAATACCGCGAGTTACGTAGCGTAGACGCCCCACAGCATTCTCTAAGCTATCTCAAAAAAACAGTACCCTATCCCACAATTCATTTTCAATAGAATTACACGTTACTCTCCCGCGGTTTTGTACGACTCTTCAATTCATCTATCAATATTTTCCAATCCGATTACACAACACGTACCTACGCGGAATGCAAAGAGTGCACAGCACCTCCAATGATCGCCCAAATCCAATAATGGAAAGGGTTAGCCCGTTCACTATCGTCGATGTTGACATAAGTGAAAAACCTGATAAAGACAGTAACAACTTAAATGAAGCAACGGAGGATGATCAGAAAAACATCAAATCTCCTTTTATGACCGTCATAAAAATTCGTAAGTAGCAAAGTGTATTAAAAGTCTACCGAACGATAGGGGTACCTCTTTAGTATTAGTTTACCGGAGTAGTATTTGGTAGGTGCACCTACCTAACGATGTTAACAAACATGCCGGACAGAGTGGTAATTTGACGAATTTGTATCAATTAAATGACTTCCTTAGTTATGATAAAGCCGTCTAATTTCTACGAGTTCAATGTGCCAAAATTAGCCCGTACCTACTCATGATGAGACCACTGTTTGTAATCGTTTCAATGTTAAGAGGATTGTGAAGTGCCGATACGCGGCGCGAGTAATGCCTACATTTCCTGTCTTATTGTCTTGTCTCGAGTTTTCACTCCCCTAAACCTTTACAAAATAAGAAAAAAAATCTTTTTAGATTCAGTACATCCTAATCAATGTCTGTGCGTTTTTCTTTTTAATAATTTCAGTTTCGTTAAATATTAAAATATATAATAATAATGCTTGAGGAAATTTTTATGTCAAAAACAAAAATATTTCGATGTTAACAACTTTTATCCTAAGCAATATTTCGTAAAAATAAAAACTTACAAACTTGGTTTTATATTATATTTATAACATATCCAAAATATATTTTAATTGGACTATGTTTACTGGGTGAAAAATGTTATCGCTTTTTTGTATTACTAAACTTTACAGCTTTACAATCCTCTTAAAGTTTTCGTATAACATTTTAACTTAAATTATCATGTATTTTACAAACATACAACGAGACAGTATATTTTAATAATGTACCCACAAATAATATAAATACAATGTAATAAAAATAAAATGGAACACAATGCATCGCAGCCGGTTGAGTATATGTACCTACGTTTCACCGAAAGGTCCTGGGTTCGATTGATGCTGGTGGTGGCAAAGTGTGTCTAACTTTAAACAAACCTGTATATTTTTTCCGGGTAATAGTTGTTTCAGTATACATACCTAGAATATATTTACAATATCTACGTAATATTATTTATATCTGTCTTATGTTTATTCATCTGGCACTCTTATTCAAAATGCAAGCACTCAATTTAGTTTGGGCGAGATACAAGATGAAAGATGTTCAATATTTTTTAGTATACTACAGGAGAGACTAAGTATATTTTTTGCAATGAACTGTTAATTGCCATGAATAATTGTAATAACTTAATGAATAATTAAAGAACACTTTAACCAAATAAATAATGTTGTAATAAGTATATTTATTTTCTTGTAAGCGTTTTATTCTAGATTTTTCTTAGGCTTTAATGGAAATAGTGCAAGTCAAAACACAATAGGTTTATATTTTCTTTCCACTGTCAATAAAAACAATAGTGTTTGATTTTGTATTCGACTGAAATGTCTCGTCTGAACAATGATGAAAAACAACACACGGCTATTGTTTACGAGCGTGAGAAGAGCCTAGCTAGATCAACGCACTCACCTCTCTATCGAACCAAGCATTTTTTAATTAAGTATTCGTTCGATGTTGGATTACTAAGTACCTACTACTTACATGCAACATTTTTCTGAAGAGGTTATTATTGGCTCAACTTCTATTTTGTTTTTCTCTAAATTTTTCCAGTTATAATTGAAGAAATGGGAAGACATTGATCACAGCACAGAATTTTAATAATAAAATAGTTTCTAAGCGCATACATAAAAATAATAGATTCCTACTGCCTACTTAAGTAACAAATGCAGCGAAACTATTTAGACCAACGACAAACTCAACCGGTGGTCTTACAAATTTTCTTTAGTGGTAAAAGTAGTCATGGTTGAAGAAATGCTACGGACAGGAAATGTTCACAGTGCCAATTTAAGTAATTTATCTACCTAATTAGGTACCTATTATTCCACTTATGTATTAATGTATACCTATACCTTAGACAATTTATACTTGTCGAAATTGGTGACACTAGAAGAAGAAACCGGGATCCAAAAAAAGGCACAATGTAAAAGATTTGATTACTAATTTTATTTATTAATTTAATTTTATATTGAATAGTTTTAATTAAATGACAATTTTCAGTAGATAATCGTGTTATTTGTTATTTCATTTCGTAAAACTAGACAACATTTTAAACATAATAATAATTACAGAGGTTTCGTTAATGAGCCGTTTTTTGGCGTCCCAGTGTATTTAAAATAAGCTTAATGCATTCAATGGCGTAGAACTGAAAATATAAATAGTGAATTATAAACAAACCAATTGCACTGTGCGCACCATGGCATCGTGCACCTAGGCAATAATAGAAAGGAAGATCGATTTCACGCACGGCGGACTCGATAAGCCGATTGTTTTCTACTATTGTGATATCAGGTTAGTCGAGCTGGGTGCGCACTATGCAGCTATGGTCAAGCGGTGGGCACGTTTAGCGCTTCCGCTAGGTGTCCCCAATACTCGCGTCCCTGGCGCACGCCGAGGGAACCTGTCGCGTTACACTTGGCCGCGCGCTTTGCAATGCCCTGCTTCCTCTAGGTAAACCTTCACGAAGACGCGTGACGACTTCACGCGAGACTTCAATATAAGTACAACAGGATTATTGCGAAACAAAACTACGAATATCTGTTTGCCTTGCGCATAGTCAGCTTTACATTATAAGTACCTACCAGCATGACCACCGACACTTACCAGCATGACATGCCGAAACGCGATAGGATATAAAGCCATTTATCGCTTTGAAACTGTCAAAAATCTTTGTAAGTATTTATAATAGCTTTATCGTATCGCGTTTCGGTGGTCATGCTAGCCGGGCTGCTCTATCATAGCATTGCAGCAACAACGCTTATGTTCGCGACCCATTATACGCCCGACATAACTGCCCATTTTTTTTCAAGAAAAAAACAATGTGTGACTCTTCTCTTTATTTATTAACAGAAAGAGATCGCGGGGAGCGCGACTACATTGGGTTCGCGACTCTACCGGAGCAGGTGCACCGAAAATCCGTGAAACGAGGGTTCGACTTCACCCTGATGGTAGTCGGGGAGTCTGGCCTGGGGAAATCCACTCTCATCAACAGCCTGTTCTTGGGAGACCTGTACAAAAACAGAAAAGTTCTCGATGCACAAGGTAGGTATTTCCTTATACAAACATAACACATTAACCCCCGAATACAGAAACGCTACTCAAATTTTGAGCACTGCTTTGTTTATAAAGTGAAGTGGAAAACCTGTCAGGATTTGTATGGAAAAACTTCAATTTTGACAATGTTTAAATGTGAAGCGGGACTCAAACTTTGAGTAGCGTTTCTGAATTCGGGGGTCAGCGTAGTACCTATACGTGGGGCGAAATGGACAAGTACACCCGGGCTTATTAATAGGGTATTTTCGTGTGACAAATTATTTCCACATAAGTACACCTACTCAAGTGGACAGGTACGAATTTAAATTTCATTAGCTCTTTAAAGTCCTTACTGCTGGGGCACCGGCACCAATTGGGCCATATCACATTACACTATTGCGGATTAACTCATTCATGACTGTAGATGCATCGCGGACCAACGGCCTAACTTGCCTTTTGAAGTACTGAGGAACTCTAATTTATATATTTTTGGTCACTTACACAATCTCAGACGTGCTAAGCCGCTGCAAATTCGAGCTCCGCAAATGTTTAATAACATTATTTTACTACCATGAAGGTCTACTACTATAGTCCGTGCGCTGTATGATGAATCCCGTGATAGCAAGCAGCACATTTAAAAAGCATAATGTGTAAGAAAGAATTGACCAAAATATATATGACTATAACAACTCTCACCGGCACCATTACACGACGAACAGACTATAGTAAATCATCTGCATTTAACTCTAATATTCTATGTTAGTGGGTGGAGGGGAAGAGTAAGACCTCACTTAAAATGGATGGATTGCGCGTAAGATGATATAAACGACAGGTAGTGGATAATTTTCTGACAGCTGACCGAGATGCATCATCATCACCAGTCCCATGTCCCCACTGCTGGGACCTTCCCTCTAGATGGAAGAATATAGGGAGATTTGGCCATAACCCAGTGCGGGTTGGTGGGTATTAACGACTGCAGATGCAGCCGGGGCTGTCAACCAACGGCTTAACGTGCCTTCCGAAGCACAGAGGAACTCGAGCTAATAAATGTTTGGTCACCCAATGACCGGCCTTTGCGAACATTGCTTAGTTTACGCTTAGCTCCTCTGAAATAACTGGGATCTCTGGGAACAGGACAGGCGACTTAAGCCTTGAGTGAGGCTGACAGCAGCGGTGCCGGGCCGGTGGCGGGGGCGAACCCGAACAAACGTTGACCGCGCTGGTTTGAATAATGTTCTTATGCCCGCCACCGCTGCCCGATGCTGTTTGAGTGAGGCTTTATAATTACCCTTTAATCTTTTAGACAGAATAGAAAAGACGACGACAATAGAGAAGAAGACCATGGAAATCGAGGAGCGGGGCGTGAAGCTCCGCTTGACGATCGTAGACACGCCGGGCTTCGGCGACGCGATCAACTGCGAGGACTCGTGGCGCGTCTGCTCCGCGTATATCGACGAGCAGTTCCGGCAGTACTTCACAGACGAGAGCGGCCTCAACCGACGCCATATGCAGGACAACCGCGTCCATTGCTGCCTTTACTTCGTACCGCCTTGGGCGCACAGGTTTGTTATCTTCTTTCCTTCGTTGCTCTCAAACAACTGCGACAACTTATTTCTTCTCCCTGCCCTGTTCCCAGTCTATCTGGGGTCGGCGCAGTATGGTTCCTCTTCCATTCATGTCGGTCAGACGTCATCAAGCCATCCGCTCCCTTTTAAATCATATCATCCATCGCACAGTAAAGGTGCTAGTGATACATGAATGTGTAGAAAAGAGACGGAACGGACCACATCGAGAGACCGATGAACGGAGAGAGTGATTGGAATAACATCATTCCAATCCATACTGCTCAAAGTTTTGGCTTAGGTTTTACAGCCGGCCGTCTGCCTGAAACCAACCCTCTTTGGGTACTTAACTATTCCGACAACATACATATGTCGTGGCCAAACCGTAGAATTGATCACTTCAGGATGTGGCCGACCATTTCATGAAATGGTGGCATTTCATGAAATGGCCAAGTCTAACTGACCATATCATGATAATGGTCTGGCCAGATTAATGAATAAACAACGTTTAACGATATGAACGGCTAAACGCATGGTTATTTCATGATATGGCCAAACATTATTAATCATATCGTAAAATAGTAACATTAACCACCTTTAGAGGCGCTTATTTCGATTTGTTTTTGTGATGCATCATGGCGGCGGACAAATAACCTAATAAACAAACTATTAGTAATGTTGTAATGGAAGATAAAAGTGAATTGAAAGTTCGTTACAACACCAAATTATTAGAATTTTACGTTTTAAGTCACTCAAAAAACGAGCGCCACGTTAAAATACTTAACATTAACTACATTAATGATATGGCCAAACGTGGATGGACATATCATCAAACGTTGACGTTTCAACGATATGGTCAGTTTTAGCTGGCCACTTCATGAAATGCAACCATTTCATGAAATGGTCCGCCACATCATGAAGTGATCAATTCTACGATTTGGCCACGACACATACATAAATCACGCCTATGTCCTCGAAGGGGTCGAGGACAATTATCACCCACTTTTCGCCATTTAGGCTAGGTCCCATGTAATGCCGGTGCCGAGGAGCCTATCTAAATCGCAGCAGTTATATTGCTTGGTTTGGTAGAGGAACGCTGCAGCCCATTATGATACTCGCGGGAGAGATGGGGGTGGTGATAATTGTAGGTATTGGAGCACAAATAATTCCATTCTAAATCGCAATTTAAATATGAACTGTCGACTGTCGCTCAAAACAGAGAAACTTCTTCGACATTTAGATATTTTTCTTCCTTCCTAACTTGCTCTCAAACTATTGGTGAGGTAGAGCCACAGTAGGGCCGCAAATTGTTTGAAAAAATTAATGTAACTTGAAATTTATATAGGTCTTGACCCTACCTATCTATGTATAAGTTTACCTACATACAAAATTAGATAACACAAAGACACATCGAATTATTTTCTAGTAAAAATAAGTCTTTCAAATCATAAAATTAGAACATTTGAAATAAAACAACTTTTACGGATAAGACTCGCGTATAATTTGGTGTTTGGCATATTAATTATTTAACCCGACGTTTCGATCACTTTACAGTGGCCGTGGTCACGGGGGGACTAAAGATGACAGGTGTCCTCACAATAAAGTAATAATTAACTACCGTCATAATATTTGACTGTAAGCTCTGTTTGTGTAAATCGGAACACCTAAAATATCAAATATTATGACGGTAGTTAATTATTACTTTATTGTGAGGACACCTGTCATCTTTAGTCCCCCCGTGACCACGGCCACTGTAAAGTGATCGAAACGTCGGGTTAAATAATTAATATGCCAAACACCAAATTATACGCGAGTCTTATCCGTAAAAGTTGTTTTATTTTAAAATGTGTAGTGCTCGTGCAAATATAAGAAAACATTATAAAATTAGAAAATACAATGTTGACAAATGTTTGTATTTGTATTTTTATATTTATAAATAGTGTAAAATATTTATCGGATGTATATTTTTCATTGAATGAATATGTACCGATACCTACTAAAACTCATACATTACATACATTGTAGGCA
This sequence comes from Cataclysta lemnata, assembly GCA_963931975.1. Classification (NCBI taxonomy): domain Eukaryota; kingdom Metazoa; phylum Arthropoda; class Insecta; order Lepidoptera; family Crambidae; genus Cataclysta; species Cataclysta lemnata. Next base: position 5,264,352 of record OZ008350.1, on the reverse strand, counting down.
GAGGTGCATTATCACCCACGTTTCATATACTACGCTAGGTCCCAATTATTGCTTTTTGTTTGCTAGTACCTACCTGCACTGTGTTTAGTGAAGCAATGCACTTGGAATAAGCACTCTTTACCCTTTCATTTGCTCGCTCCATTAGGCACTTTCTCCGACATTTTCTCTGAACTTGGAAGTCGGCATTTATCTTAATAAAGACGCTGTCCTTTCCTTGCCTTTTTATATATCAAAAACAGAATCCCACTTGGAATACGAATAAAAAATAATGATTATTATTGTTCGAATTGAACGTGTTTAGTTGTGAATTAGATCAACGACGGTCAAGGCTGTATGTATAGATAGCCACTAAACATCGCAATTAATGGTGCGTCCTAAGAGGTAATGTTGAAATTGTACGCGACGTGACCAGATAACGCCTGAACTGTTGGCAATGCATAGATTGGAACCCGAGACAGTCGGTTAGTCATACCGTACTAACCTGGTTAACCTAATTCATTTCCCCCTATGACCTCGCGATGAGATAAATTAGGTTTATTATTTATGCAAACTTGGTAAGTAGTACTTACGCTACGACTATATGCGCTATATTACGGAGTCTAATTAAGAAAAAAAATAAAATTAAGCCTAAACCGTTTACCGTATTAACATGATATGTTCAAGTTCTTGTTGTTGTGTTTCAAGGAAATTTAGGTATTGAATAGATGGAAACAATTTTATTCAAAAGACTGCCCGCTTCAGGCAGTATACCCGTTATGGACCACTTTTCCCTACTTGTAGGTAAACTGAGATAAATCCGAATACTTATATCGAAATTTTAAACACAAGTGCTCATGCCACTTACTTTGGGCTAGATTAGATGGTAGGCGTGAGTGTAAGAAATATTTAATTATTATTTATATTTTAAACAGTTTGAGGCAAGTGGACCTGGAAATGATGAGGAGGCTTCACCGGAAAGTGAACATAGTAGTGGTGATCGCGAAGGCGGACTCCCTCACTGCTCTCGAGGTGAAGAAACTAAAGGCGCGAATATTGACGGATTTAGAAGAACATCAAATACAAGTACGTCTATGATTAACTGCACAATATTACACCTACACTCCACTCTAATTATACTAAGGCACAACTTATCGGAATATAGAGATTTAGAATTGTTATATTTGGGATATGAAATTATGGGATTATTGAATGGCTATCTTTTCCAATGATCGAACAGCTAACTTAATAACTATGTTAGTGTTAGAAACAACTTCATTGTTTGTGATTAATTGTTTGTTATCTCAACATATTTGCTACACATTCTCACCATTAATAAAGTAGTGACTTAAATTCTTTGTCATTAGAAATTTCCATGACATTTTTTATTCAAAGCAGCTAATAAAACACCTGCTTCATAAGAAAACATATAATTGCTGGGCTAGACTTTTACTAGACCTTTAAAAAATTCTCATCTCCTAGATGCTATGATATTTGGTAACAACGCAGCCTTATAAACACGCTAGATATTAGTATCTATAGCTTACCCGAGTTAAAATATGTAGGACCCTAAAATGTCGCCCAGCCTTCTGACCATACACAGATCAAGTTTGCACCCAGACACTGCGTATAGTCTACTTGAAAACCATTTCACAGATTCTCACCATCAGACCTTGATGTTCTCACGGATAAGCAATAACAATTTCGCTACCCAGGTATACCAATTCCCGGAGTGTGATAGCGATGAAGATGAGGAGTTCAAACAGCAGGACCGAGAGCTGAAGGCGGCTGCGCCTTTTGCCGTTGTGGCAGCTGACACCACTCTTGAGGTGGGCGGCAAGCGAGTGCGCGGCCGTCAGTACCCCTGGGGCATCGTTGATGGTGAGCCTTATTTCTTCTTCTCCCTGCCCTGTTTCCAGTCTCTCTGGAGTCGGCGCAATATGTTTCCTCTTCCATTCATATCGGTCAGACGTCATCAAGCTGTCCGCTCCTTTTGATTCATTATCATCCATCACTCCGTAAAGGTCCTAGTGATGAATGAATGTATAGAAAAGAGACGGAACGGACCATGTCGAGAGACCGATGAACGGAGAGAGTGATTGAAATGACAACAATCCATACTGCTCAAGGTTTTAGCTTAGGTTTTACAGCCGGCCGCCTGCCTGACCAACCCTCTTTGAGTATGCTGTTGTTGGTTGTTTGGCCTCCACCATTTGGGTGGCCCAAAGTGCTTATTGGTCTACACCGGGAAATCTCCCTTAGTCGACTTTTACGACATCCATGGGATGATTCAGGGCTGGCCTATCCTACGTTATTTGTTCGCTCAGGCCAGCATAGGTGAGCCTTCTCTATACAAATAAAAAAAATGGTTGATTTTTGGCGAAGTTTTGGTATCTCTTCCATGTTACCAAAACTTGAGCAGTATTATTGAGTCCAGCGAGGGCGAGAATGGGGGTGGTTACAATTGTATTCTGCCTGCTCTGCCATCAGCACACGGCTTGTGATAATGACAATACCTTTTTGTCCATTTAACAGTGGAAAACCCACGGCACTCAGACTTCACAAAGCTACGCACGATGCTGATATCCACGCACATGCAGGACCTAAAGGACGTAACGCAAGACGTCCACTACGAGAACTTCCGCGCGCAATGCATCTCGCAGATATCACAGCACGCAATGCGCGAGAGAGGGTGACTATTTATTTTTTATTTAGTAGTTAAGTTATCGCTAGAGTTGGCTGGAAGCACAGAAAGAGATCTTTGCTAGAGATAAGCTCACCTTTGTACCTACATGCCTTTTCTTGTTTATATTTTGTCAATTTTTATGTGTATTACAATAAAGAATTCAAAAGCTTTATAATGTTTCGAACTTTTTCTAACCACCATATTCTTTAAACTATACATACCTACATAAATCACGTATGCATATATCCTACATAATATAGGTTATTATAGGCAGAGGTGAATACATAGGTACCCACATTTCGACAGTTCATCGCAGCATATTAATTGCTAGGTGGTATAAGAGAAACGCTGCAGCTCATTACATTATCCTTCCGCCCCCCCACTACACGGCACGACTGAGCCGAGGTCCGCGCCTTTAGAGGCACCCTCAGGCCTGCCGATCCAAGCTCCGACTCGGGCGACCTGTGGGCCTAGCACGGGGACGTAGACAAGTCTCTCTCCACCACTTGACAGTGTTTTGTCTCGGGATTTAGTGGGAGTTAGATCGAGAGGAAAATATTTTCTGTCCCCCGAAAGAGATGTATCCACGTCCCGTGCTATGGGGCCTGTGAGGCCCTCCGCGGCAGTATACCTCCCTCGGGAGATGCCGTCCCCCCCACGGGGGACGCCAGCCGTGAAGGCACCCTCACAGGGAGTGCTCGACTGCAAGGCTTGAGGACACGTTTGGCTTTAGGTCAAGGTCTTCGCCTTCCCCAAAAACCCAGTTAATGCTGTAAAGCCCTCTCGGCCAACAGCCTAGGTCCTTCAAATAAAATACATTATCCGTTAATGCCTTGTACCACACCCGCGGGAGAGGCGGTGGTGATTGGATAATTATACATTTTTAGATAATTTGGCTATGGGGTCTAAGGTGTAGCAGTCCATTTGTAAATGGGGTGTCTCGCCCAAAATTGTTTGGAAGTCCCTGGCATGGGGGAAGTAGGTATGTTAAGTGCTACGTTATCTTATAATAATATCCTAAATTGCGATTGCTTCAGAAAACTGAAACGAGATTCAATGGGGAACAACAACGAAGTAGTGATCACTGACACCGATCGACTGCTTCTACAGAAGGATGAAGAGGTATATCACTGCTTAATAATGCTGTAAAATAAAATTTTATGGAGTTATTAATTACCAAAAAGTATTGTTTAAGTTGTTTAAAAAATGTAGATGCAATTGCCACATTTGAGTAAAATGACTATAGTGATTCTATGTGACAATTCATTAGTCACATAGTCACTAATATAAATTTATGTAGGGCGTGACATTTATTTTACTAGGGAATATTGTTTTGGGTAACATTTGTTATCGCGCGTGGAATCTCACCTGCGATAAAATTATGATCAATGGAGTTTTTCAAACCACTTTATTTTTAAGAAAACTTCTTTAGTTGCTTCTGGAAAGTTTACTTCAGCATTGTATAAGTATAACATAATTTTGCCAAATCAACCAAATGTTTTTTTTTTGTTGCAGATACGTCGTATGCAAGACATGTTGACTCAAATGCAGGAGAAATTGAAAGCTTCCGACAAAAAACATGACAGTATTATAGATGTATAAAATAATATACTGTTTTCTGTACCTACACGTTAGTACAGTATAGCGTTACACGAACACGCGGCTTACTAACAAAATATGAAAAACCTCTTTAGAAAAATTTGATGAATTTAGAATTTTGATACTTATGTTGGACATTTTGTTATAAGTTGTATAAATAATTAACACTGACACAAATAATTGCAATTAACCATGTTGTTAAGGTAAATAGATAGGTAACTGTATAAACTGAAAAAAAATGAAGTTATTAGTATAAATGAAACCAATAGTCTTTTTTAAAAATAAGTATCTTAATGATAATTAGTATAATTTTATAAAGAGTGTTTCGATGAACCCGGAGTGGCGGGAAAGAGATTTTTTATAAATGACGGTAACTGTTCTAACCGATTTTTTTTTATTTCTAAAACCAATAATAATAAATTGTGTTTGTCATATAATTTTATTGATTTCAAAATAAATAAATACTCAATGTAAATTTTGTATTCATAACAATAATATATTGTGTTTCGTAGTTGTGCCTTAATTAGTAAAATAACTCTCTCAAATAATTTATTAGGTTGGAACAGTAACTACAAAAATTAAAATAAATGTCAGTAGGTAAAAATAAAAATGAGTAGGTGATAGTTTTATTTTTAAGTTTTCACCCCATCTAATAAGGCTTTGGGCGTGATAGAAGTGAAGAGCAATAATTAAAATTTTAATCAATTATTTTTCGATATAACTGCATTTATGATATAAAACTTCGCTCATCAACCTTGATCAGTTTGAAAAAATGTGTGAAATTCATTACATAAATACATAATAAAATATATTATTTATACCTTTGAAGGTAAATACATCCCTGAAGTTCAAGCAGTGTGTATCATATTATTATAAATCAACCCAACACATTGTCATGTTTTGGCAATAAATTTCGCACTTGATAATATATGTTAAGGTTCTAAATCGATTGAAGTTAGTTATGTAGTTTTGTTTAGTATGAAGTATTCTTTACTCACATAGGTAAGCTGTTGACAGATATTATTCATGAATGAAATGTACATGGGGGACCTAGTAAGTACGTATATAAATTTAGTTCATGAAAGTGTTCCACACCTAAGAAAAGCGATATAAAATATTATGCTACTTTGATATTAAAAGATTTATTATTTTATTATCATTTAATTTAATTAGGCCTAAAGATGTGTTATTTAATAGTAAATTGACTTATATGTATAAATATATTTAATTATCAATAATAACTAGCACATGAATCATGGTCAGAATATTTATTTGAAATAAGTATTGCTTTAGTGTGATTAAGTATGTAGTTCAACCTAGTTCAACCAAAGTAAAAAGTTATATATTTATGTCCCATTTCTATATTGTAATATATGGGAAATAGACGGTAGTTAGAGTAAAAGTACCCATAATTCTAAATCTTACAACTGATTTCCGGGACGGGTAAGTGTTCCGGTACAAACGAAATTTTATTCAGGGCCTGTTTCACAATCGACAAGTAAGTTTAAAGTAGCTTACTGAGCAGTTCAATTGACATTTATTTCATATTACAACTGTCAAATGATCTGCGAAGTAAGCTACTTCAAACTTACTAGTCGATTGTGAAACAGGCCCTTAGTGTTATTTATTTTAAAATGAAGGATTAACTCTTTTGATAAAATAATGTTGTCACCAATATTTCTCTCTATTTACCGCCTTTTTCTAACCTGTAGATATACACATAATCTAGTAAACCTCAAATTGTAATACATAAGTGGTTCACTTTCAAAGGCAATGCCTAATTTATTTATTGTTAAAGAATAAACGGATAATATTGAATAAAATTGAAAACTTTTAAACTTTACGCACATGTAGATAACATATACATGATGATAAAGTATATAACTTAATTGTTGTTAAATAAAGCAATTTAATTTAAGTTAATTTGCTCAAAAAAATAGGTTTATGTATTTCCAGTAATAATAAGCAACACTCTTTTGCAAATAAAAACCACCATTATAAAGAACTACAAAATACAAGTATGCCGACCGAAACCTGATCTAAGCTAAGTCCACAATAGCAAAACTTTTGTATCGATATTATTGTATTCAGTAAATTGATACTTTACCTAACCTTCTTTCATTTAAGTAATTCCTTCCTATATATTTCGATTCATTGAACCTTCAAACTAGTTAAAGGACTTTCTTATTAGTAATAAATTACCCAGAAACGCCTAAACAAAAATAATGGATTGGAATGGAATGTTGTCTTCTATGCTGGCCTAAGAGCGAACAAATAACGTAAAATAGGCCAGCCCCGACTCATCCCATGGCTGTCGTAAAAGTCGACTAAGGGAGATTGCCCGGTGTAGACCAATAAGCACCTTGCGGGGCACCCGAATGGTGGAGGGCAAATCACCAACAACAGCATACCCAAAGAGGGTTGGTGTCAGGCAGGCGGCCGGCTGTAAAACCTAAGCCAAAACTTTGAGCAGTATGGGTTAGAATGTTGTCATTCCAATCACTCTCTCCGTTCATCGGCCTCTCGACATGGTCCGTTCCGTCTCTTTTCTATACATTCATTCATCACTAGCATCTTTACGGTGTTATGGATAATATGAATCAAAAGGGAATGGATGGCTTGCTGACGTCTGACCGATATGAATGGAAGAGGAAACATACTGCGCCGACCCCAAATATACTGGGAACAGGGCAGGGAGAAGAAGAAGAATCAGTATAGTATACTTTGCACGGAAGGGCAAAGCAGCAAGTGGGATAATTGTTGCTCGTTATTTTTTACAGGAACACGAGATAATTTTCCAGGAACATCAGAAAATGTATGACCAACGTGTTGCAATAATTGTATATTTGGAAGTTTGAGTTATATTCAACAAGAAAATACAAGAATAACATTTTCTGTTACACATTTTACTGAAAATATTCTTTAAGTGAAGTTAAAAAAAACTACCTATAATTTGAATATTATGTCAAGGTACCTACATCTAGAGACGTACATACATTCATAAATCACGCCTATATCCCCGAAGGAGTAGGCAAAGGTGAATGTTACCCACGTTTCGCCAAAGAGGTCGGCCCAATGTAATAGGTGGCGAGCGAGCCTATTGCCATATATTGGGAAGGGAAATCGCAGTACATTGCTAGGTGGAGTAAGAGGAGCGCTGCTGCACATGCCCATTGCTGTTCAAACCCTTAGTCGCCCGCCTTGTACGAGTGTCCACTTCGATTGCTCGGCCACGACGGAGAATAAGAAAAGCGACTTCATCATGATTTAGTGCAAAATTGTGAAATTCTTCAAATTCATATCTAGAGTAGCACATCTAGAGACGTGGCATCAGAATAATACCAAGTTCGATTTTGTCTGATCTATAATTATTATTCTGTGTAGTTATTTATTGCATTCTATCAAGTGAGAGCAAAATCTAATCTGATATCGACATGGGTGCCATTTTTTGTATTATGTTATGATATTAAATTGTGTTGGATAAGGGAATTGCCTGCTGCCAAGTTGAGGAGCCCTACTCCACCTGAGGGCTGAAGGTAATTAGACAGTCGAAATCTAATGATAGGAGAGATAGGTGATGAAGAATCTAGTTACCTCTTTCCTACAGACTAATAATGGGAAGAGTTGTTGCCAGCATAGAATAGGGATGCAGTACTACTGCCCACAACATAACAAGCTCTGGCAATCTTGGGCAAGCATAGAATAGGGATGCATAGAAAAGGAATTAAATTTTATAAAAATAACAGAAATACATAGGCTTTTTCACAGAAAAATTATTGATAGCCCATTAATATAAAATAATATCAACAAAGTCAAAGAAAAATATTTTATTTCTGTCTTATTACATGATGCAGTAAATATAATAGCAATAAATTACTATAGTTTGTAATCACTATTAAAATTCATAACTGAACCCAGAACTATTAATAATAGTATTAACAGTACAATATTAACAAATCTGTCAGAATTATAATAATGACAGTCTTACCTAGCTCACTTTATAATAATACAGAAACAAAAGTCTACTGCTCCCACATCAATCAGTTGATTAAAAAATCATCTCTTTTGATCACCAAGATCTTCAATACTGTCTTCATCAATCTATAAAAATACAATATTGTATTATTAAAATTATACAATGCAGTTTTTAGTTAAATTCAAAATTGTGATTGAAAGAAATATTAACATTTCACTAAAGAGATATTTCTTCTAAACAAGTTACTTTAGACAATGGCAACACAATATATCAAGACATACAGTACAAAAAATTGTTTTTATTTCATATAGATACAAAAAAAATATGATTAGACTAAATAAATACAAGCAATAATATGGCTAGGTAGAGTGAATTCCTGCCCAAAAAAGAACCAGCCATCCACATTATACATTAACATATTGAAAAGATGGTGAAACCAAGAATTTATATAATTATATAATATACGAATGTCATATTTATTGTGTCTTTTTTTATATATTCTTTTTATCTGTATATTGTTACTTTTAATATTAGTAAAATATAAGCTCACCTCAGGCCATTTTTCTGGTATAATGTCAAAGAGGTCATCTTTTACATCACCCTGAATAACAATCTCATCATCCCCTGTAACGGATGATCCACAGGCAAACTTTGTTCCAAAGAACTTGGCAGCCACTTTCAAATCAATATCTGAAACAATATTGGAAATAAATTAGGAAGATAGTCAACTACAGTAGGAACTATGAAACTCACAATGTTTTAGTTCGTAAGATATAGGCTTCATTCATTTTTATAAATTTTCTTTTAGTTAGGAATCCCCCATATTTTACTATCCATAACAGGAAATTAATTTGAAGGTAATAACTACTAATAACAATGTTTAATGGCAAGAATGTTTACCAAAAGTACTGAGGCCTGAAACAACTGTAACAGATTTTTTCTTTCCACGAGGAGCACGGGAAACCTGCACAAGCTTGGGAACATCTTCTTTCTTCTTGGATTTGAGCATGCCTTTACCCCCGCGCTTTTGGCGTTTCTTTTCTTCCTCACCTCCCACATTTTCTTCTTCATCTAAAATTGAAGAAGGTTATGATTTTAACCCATAAGTAAAATTTTTTGGCAATATGAACCGAAAAACTCTTACCTATTTTGACCTTTTCAAATTCAGTGGGAAGATTTTTCTCGAGCCATTGCTTGCATTTATCATATTCCGGATAATACTCGCAGTATTCTATGGGCATAGAACAGTTACCGCAATACTGGACTTTTATAGGGTATACTACGCCATTACGAGGACCCATAGTAAGGTCTCGATCAGCCATTTCTGTACTTAATAAATATAATAAATTTTACACCAAATTATTCGCATAATTTAAAAAGCAACAAATATATTTTGAAACTCTTTCCAATTTTTCTCACGTCCCTCACAGATTAAAAAATTACCTGTCTGATTATTGTCAATGTCATTATTCTGTACTCGTTTTTATTTAAGCGTGACCAAGGAAATTTAACATACTCAACTTAAAATTAAAGAATCTAACATAAAATAATTTTCATACAGCTTTAGAATTTAAGACAAAACAGCAAATACTTTGCCTAAAAATCTAAAAAACGCTTATAATGCCATACTTTGACTTGTATCTATTGTTATTAATTATCCATAGCGACGCATGGATTATGTGAGAAATAAAAGAGAACATGTAACGGAATTAAAAACCTTTTTTTTACCTAATCTTACGCAATAAAAAAAATGTTACTATTTATGTTTGAAAATTTATCGCTATACAAATTTTCTATTAGAGCGTTATATAATAATATTATGGATTACCATTTATCAAAATAATAATGGGTTGGTCAATGTGGTCTAATTTAGTAGGAAGAATGATTTGTTGGATTTTAAATATTGTAACGTTTATAACAGTACTTTATTAATTTCTTATTAATTTTAACCATAAAAAATTGTACAACCTTGTGATATTTTCTACCATTTGATCTTTTCTCAACTTCCTAAATATGGCAACATTATCTTGAACTCTACAAAATCAACACAAAATAAAATCACTTTTACACATTTTGCAATCGTTGTGTGTAGTGTTTTGATAAAACTGGTACAATGATTAGGTAGTTAACTATTATTAAAGTGAAAAGCTTCGAATACTGCTAAACTAGAAAGTGATTAAGGCTCTCTGTGTGATCAGAATGTAGCACTCAGTCCAGTTCCAAAATCCGTAATCTAAGTTTTTATTGATCTTTTGTTAGCTTGACTGTAAATAAATAGAAACTGTGAAAATGTCTGTGGTCAAAGGGAAATTGGTGAAAATGGAAGTCATCCAAGTTGGTGATTATGAATTTACCAAGCAAGATATTATAGGACATGGAGCGTTTGCAATGGTTTACAAAGGAAGGAAGAGAAAGGTATGATTAGTAAAATTTCATTGTTCTGATGTCAATATTATTTATATTTATTTTCAAAGTTATTTAGAAATTAAACGGATACCTTAAAGTACACTACTACTTCCGCGATATTGATCTTGCCCTTCCGTGGGTGGCGATAGTACGTCATTGTCATTTTTTACATGATCACTTTTTGTGGAATACACGTATTTTTTAGAAAATATTAATACCTACCTATATTATTATCACAAATTAACCTAATACTTAATAGCATATCAATAGTTACCATAAACCAAAGTGAACAATAATATTTAAGGTCTTTGTGCATATATCAGCTGATGTTGTATTACATATAATAGGTACCTACTGCTTTGTTTATAAATAGAAGTTGGTACTTACTGCATGAACAACTGTGTATGCCAAAAACTACTAGACTCATTTGGACAGAGGTACTGTCTTGACTTTATAAATTTACACCTAGTTTTACTATTAAATAAGTTTATTATTAAATTTTGGTAAGTTTGCAAATATAAAATAATGCCAGTGTTTATTGTTTTAGTGGGGGTAAATTTAAGTTATGTTTAGTGGCAATGATAATATTTAAAATAAACAGATTAAAATATTTAAAAATTATATTCTGTTAGGTAGGTATTAAAACATATTTTTTTGTAAATTCTGTTCTCGTTTTCTGATTTAAAATTATTTAATTACATCATGTTAACAAAAGGAACAAATTGTAATATATATTCGTTACAGTTTCTCCTTAATCTTAAGCTACAAAAAAGATGTGAAAACTAGCTGCTGGCCCGACCACTAATTCTAAATTTAGTCCTAAATACTTAATTGACAAAAAAACATGTTTTGCTTTCTGGGTCCATTTAAATAATAAATTGACACATGGTCAAAGTAAAAGATAAGATTCATTAAATTGCTGTGCCCATTAAAAAATTCTGGACGCTTAATTAGGAAGTCTAGTAACAACAATCTGAGGTGGTAATTTGTTTTAAAGCAAATTATTAATCATATGTTATACAATTGCTAATTTATATCATTCTGATAAATTATGTGCTGCCTTGACTTGGTGAAATCATGTATGACAAGATAGTTTAATGATACTTAAACTCAAATACAGTTTTGGAGTTTGAGGACCGTTATCTAATCTAAATATAAATTTCAAAATAAGGACTATCATTTAGGGTTAATGTGCCTTCCAAAGTAATCAAGAACTCAAGCTAGGTAATTCTATTTAGGTCACCCATCCAGCTAGCAGCCTTTAGGCAATGTGTGTGTACGCACTGCCCTGTTCAGCTCATAAGCTTTTCCCCTTCTTTTAATATAATGATAACCATAATAAAAAGCATGTTAATGTTTCCTTATATTTTCATAACCATGGTCAGCACTGCAACACATAAAGCAACTTTTTTCGGATTCGTAATATTCAATGAGATGGCAAAGATGTCTGGTTAATGGCAGTCATCTAAAGTGACCATGGGCTCTGTAAATTGATTGAAATGTCTGATTATCAATACTGCTATATTATAAAGCTGAAGAGACTTTTGGTTAAATGCATCTCAGGATGCAATTTCAGGAACTACTGACTCAACTTGATTTGTTTTTGTGTGGGCATGTTATAATAAAAATACCAAACACCTAATTTACTCTCAAATAACTAAACTATGTATGTATGTAGTACTGTTATATACTACATACATACATCAATCACGCCTATATCCCCGAAGGGGTAGGCAAAGGTGAATTAACAGGTAGTAGTAATTAGGTAGTTATTCAGTGACAAAAACTAAAAATATATAATTTATTATTGCAATGTCAATTAAGACCTTTACCTTATATTGCAGAATCATCAACATATTCCTGCCCTGTTCTAATCTTATCTGGGTTTGGCACAATATGATTACTCATCCGTTTATATCAGTCAAATCTTCTTCATCAAGTCATTCACTCCCTTATAATTATCATCCAAGACAGAGCAAAGCTGCTAGTGATAAATTATAGTTTAGAAAATTTCTGAAAATGGTACTAATAGTCTTTGGGTATTATAGTGGAATAATAAAATTGCTCTAATGCCCTGGTACAAAAAATATATTTTTTTTGTGTTTGGTTCTTAACTAAACAAAGGACCTCGATGGCGCAGTGGCTAGTGCGCTCGTCCTTTGATTGCGTAAACTAAGCAATGTTATAGAAGGTTGGTCATTGGTTTGGCGACCAAAAATATGTTATCTCAAGTTTCACGGATCAACGGCTCAACGTGCTTTACGAAGAACGGATATCGGAAGGCACGTACACTCACGTTTCGCCAATTAGATTAGGTCCCAACAGTTTAATAGGTGGCCAGCCTGTTGCCATTCATCGGGCAAGGAAATCGCAGTACACTGCTAGGTGGTAAGAGGAACGCTGCTGCCTACACTCATTGATGACCATAAGAAATGGTGAGGCGTGTAAATAGCCACCATTTATTTAGGAATAACAACCGCACTGAAGCAAACGATTCCGTGCATGCGTATTCCTAATTACTATGTCATACGCATAGGAATCACAACTACACAAAAACAGTTATATGCTCAATGCCACCAACGACTCACCAGGTACCTAGTTCAGCACAAGGAATTCACTCTCTGTGTAGTTATTATGATAGTCAATAATAGTAAGTGGGTAACACCAAATTAAGAGAAGAAATAGCGTTGAGGGCGCGAAATGGCGCGAATGCGACATGCGGAGAAATTGCGAAACGGCAGCAGATACACACCCTTAGTCGCCTTGTATTGTAAGACACCCGCGGGAGAGATGGCGGTGGTAACTATTGTATTCTGCTCTGCCGTCACCACTCGACATCGATGGCTACAAAGCGTACGGGGTAATGTCGGTAGATATAAACGGACTTTGAAATTGAATTATCGTAGTATTGTACATGATCAAAGAATAGAACACAAATCGGGCTAGTTGGGTAAATTAACGACTTGGGTACCTAGATTAGTTATTTAGGACCCATTTGTAGCAAGCTCCACATTTCAAAAGTAATTATTTTTCGAAATTCCGGACTGTTCGGGAAGCTTATCCCAGTGATTTGATAATTTTGTTACCATTTATACAATAAACAAATTTTAAAGAGTGCAGTGCCTGCCTTATATGACAAGCTGGTTTCTTGATCAGGTGCTCCTTGTCCGGTTTATAATTATGTATCTGGTTATAAAGTGGGTTATATTGCACGTGCCATTCATACATAGCGTACATTACATAGCCTTACAGTGGCGTGGCGTGAAAAAACAAGTTAGGCAAGCCACAACTATATGAAGCCTCTTATGGTTTAAGCATTAACTTTTAACACCGCCTGCTAGGACACGGCTACAACTGTTCAACGCCATCTAGTGACGAAGCGGAGAACTACGTTGCCACTTTTGCGTGCTTGTGCTTTGTTTTATACAGCCAGAAAGAGATATCATTATACAAACAAAAGCCGTGTTAATAAGGGAAGGACGATTCAACCCGGTCCGGAGCGGCTTGCAGGAGCGGCGCACGACCGCGATATTGAGTGCAGTTCACAAAAGAAATTCCGCTTTTATGGCTATTGCAATAAGATCTAAAATATTTACTTTTGACGGAACTTGTTTTCGTGGGAGTTTATTACTAATGTGTGCGTGTGTCGTAGTGTATCGATGCATAAGCGAAATGCCGGCTTGATGCCGGCTTGTAGGCAAACTTTAGGTACTATTTCGCGTTGCGTGCGCCTGACAAGACTACGCTTGTCTGTGTGCGTGCAGGCGCTGTATAGCAGGCGTCCATAACTCGATATTTAGCGAGTTAGTTGAAGGAATCTAGAGAGCGGGAGCGAATTGTATGTACCTGTGTTGCATATTGTTTCGCGCGCGTTTAATACTGTTATGATAAGATTATATTGATGGATTTTTTTTATTTGCTTATAAAATGGTATTGTACTTGAATTATTGTAATGATTTTTTTATGCTCGCTCGTTTGGTACGGCTGTTGGGAATCGGGTTATATGGACGCTCCGCCACTGTAGCCTTATGAATATGCCTGCCAAGATAAATTATAACAAACGACATTCGTATTTTTTTTTATCATTAGCGCTTCGTAAAATTGGTTCCAATTGCAACCAACAAAATGATTTGTAAATCTTTTAAGTTCAGTCGAAATGTACCTTACATAGATAGTTTAAACGCAGTGTATATTATCTAGGTACATTAACTGATAATGTAGCTGATCACGTCCGCCTCTGTCCTATAGGAGGGCTAGGACACTATGAACCGCCACTTTGACCTTTAGTGCCTAATATAATAATGTACTTATACAGAATATATTCTTTATATATTTTGAAAAGCATAATTATTCAAAATAAAAAGAAAATAATATTTACATAATGTTTAACAGTTATGTAAATATTTCGTCATCTTTAAAAAAAAAGTAATTATGTTGCCAAAGCTATTCCAAGTGATTAGTTTAAATCTGTTCTTACGACATAGTTGGCGAAATTTTCTTTCAAATGTGAGTAATTTTGTAACTCCGCCAATTTTTTAAGCTATGAATTTAGTACTAATACAATTCTAAAATTAAACCGCTTGATTTTTATTAGAATGGACACACAATTACAGAATAAATTCTATACAAGTAATGCTTTCTGCGTATTTTTTCTTAGTTTCTCCATGTGGCTAAAAACACTAATTATTTGTCCTAACAAAAATGTAGCATGCTATAAATTTTATGGAAATTATCGACAAATGTAAAATTTTATTATGGTCGGCTTACGTACGACTGGCCACACCAGGGGATATTTGGTGAACATAACTAGGTAATGTGTATTTCCAAATTATTGTTATAGTTCCTATTTTATATCCACCATACTACGTACTTCTAGTCTATCTATTAAACCTGATTATGTGGTCAGAAGTCAAGAGCTAGCTAGCAGCCTCGTCAACAGAGCATGACTAAACTACTTTTTTGTTTATGAAAAAATGACCGTGAGTAACCTTTTCTATCTACGCGTGGAAGATCAAAACCGCATGTCGAGACTTGACATGCAAAGCTTGATTTTTTAACTATTTATGACGCTACTATTTCTTTGGCTATTTTGTATACAAATTGCCATTGAATTTTAACATTTCATAAATGTAAATAAATATTTATCCTAAAAATACTTATAATCGAATAAGTACGTCTCTCCTACTATCCGGGCTACAGCTGTGCAAGTGTGCCTATACAATATATCACCTCGACTAATAAGAACTTTTCAATAAATCAATACATTCAACAAAGTCATCAAAATTAAATAGTGTTTCTAA
This sequence comes from Cataclysta lemnata, assembly GCA_963931975.1. Taxonomy (NCBI): domain Eukaryota; kingdom Metazoa; phylum Arthropoda; class Insecta; order Lepidoptera; family Crambidae; genus Cataclysta; species Cataclysta lemnata. The sequence goes on along the minus strand of OZ008350.1, from coordinate 5,248,409 downwards.
AATTGTGATTCTTTGAAGTTTTATTATGTTTGTCTGCATGCATGTGTCACCGCCTCACGGTCATGTCGTTAAAAGTATTAGTTAAGGTGGCATATAATTGGACGCAGTTAGACGTAACCACAATATTAGACATTAATTTATTTATGTAATTAAAACATAGTTATATATGAAGCAGACTCGATAAAAGTATCGTTTGTTCAATCGTATAGAGCCAACGCTTCTATTTCTAACCCAGTTGTAATTAATTTGACCGATATATTTTATTAATCATCCATCAAGTTCCCACTAGTTGGGGACACACTACTTCTCCATACATAAGAAGTCTATCGATATATAATATCAATACATTGTAACACATGTTAAAAGTACAAACGTATATCTAAGGTAGTTTTTTTATTTATATAATGGGTACACAAACAGATCACCATCAATATAAAGCAAGATTAAGTGTATACCGTATAGTGCATGTACACCATGTCATGCTCCTTTTGGTTTAGTATTGTCAGAAGGCTGGTCCATCTAGCTGGTGGCTAGAGTTTCGCATCTTTGTTTGATGCCATGAGACAAAGCGGCTATTAACAATAGGACACGCAACGTGAGCTCCAAGGGCACTAGACACGTGTGTCTTGGACATACGAAATGTAACAATATATTCGATTACGTTTTGTTTCGCTGAGGCTATTGAACCGAACGCTTATAGTACGTATTAAAAATAAAATAGTCTATTTGCTACTATCATTTAAATACACTTATTCGTTACAAGTAACCCTCAGCTATAGTATAACCGATTTAAGTACGGGGTATAAATCCTTGTCTATATTTGTGATACTGTTAGTTTGATCTAGAAATGGTTTTATCACAATCACACAACGCAGGGCTGACTATAAAGTCTTACATGCAAAAACATAACTGCTGTAATACTTTATATACGTCTGGTTTTTATTATTAATATTTTGTTGTTCAACCTAAAAAAGGATACTAAAAGCACTCGAATGGTAAACTTGTCACTCAAGAGTTACGAGTACCTGCTGCCATCCCTGGCCGCACACACGGAGCTTGTGGCGAAATCGGGTCAACCAGTAATCTCTACACGAGCTTATGGAATGTCGGCTGGGCTAATGTTAGCCTGGATAACTCGGCCCAAACGCAAACTACCCTTTTATAATATCCACATTTGAATTTATCCCAAGTTGAGAATCTGAATATCATTATTGCTCGCGCTATCTGGTAGAGTTAGAAGCGAGTTCCCAGTAAATTCTTTTCTAAGTATGTATTATTTATGTACTGACCGTACTTAAGGCACTTCAGACTTCTCAAATCTGTCAAATTTCTTCAATCGATGGTCAACCTTAACTTGTTGGTAGTAAAGCACAAGGTGGATTGAGAAAATTTGACTTTTGTGGTAGCTTGACGTGCTGTTGACTGTACATAAGTGAAAAATGTATGTATGTATAAGACTACTACCGTTACTCAGAGACTTTAATGAGTGTTCAAAATAAATCTAATGCACAAAAACGACTTAATGCCGTAGGAGGCATTCCCTACCATTCTAACAATAAGTTGCGCAAGTAAGATTTTATGGGAGGTAGAATTAAAGCGTATACCGGTTCGACTGTTCATGTAAATCCAATTCTTTATGTTAAAAGTTGTTGAAAAGACACGAGAGGATTAATATTATAGGTACTTCATCTTTAATAAAATACTTTAAAACTTTTTCTTTAGCAGTTTATACAAATTTAATATGTATTTATAATCGATAGTTTGTAACCTTGCAATACGTATACCTATTCGATTTTAATTTTAACATTATATAAATGTTAGAAAAATTAGTACAAAGATTTTGGTGGTTAGAAAAAGAATTTCGAAAAATTATGATCTTGAGGCGGGAATCGAACCCGCGTCTTTGGCTTTGGAATGTTTGAAATTTATTTCTACATTGCGAGGGTACCCGTTGGCTTACAACGTGAAGTGTAAAGGTTGGAAGAATTTCGGCAAGTTAGTTAGTGTCTTGGGTGGCCGAGCGGTCAGGCACCTGCCCGGATAGCAGCGGACGCGGGTTCGATTCCCGCTTCAAGACCATAATTTTTCGAAATTCTTTTCCTAACCACCAAAATCTTTGTAAGTAATACCTACTAATTATTGTTAGAATTTTATTGTAATCATTTTTATTTCTGAAAACATTAGTCGGTTACGTACGTGTAGGTGACCAATATTTTTATAAATATTGGAAAAAGGTTTGACATTTTCACACACACACACACACACACACAGCTAAATAGTTCATCTATTAATCACGGTATTCTGACATATGTATAGTTGTAGACAGAGATAAATTGTTTCCTTTGAAAGAAACTGTTATATAATGGCAATTTCTATACAATAAAAATGGGTTTTAAAAGGACGAGAGCGAGCTTATTTTTTGTATATAGATAGACGTTTCACCAACTGAGAAGATGCAGGAACAAAGACCTTGGTGCACACGACTCGCCCACCTGCGACGGCCTTATGCAACGCTGGCTGCACTTGCGTTAACATTTTACAAAGTGGACTTGTAATTACAATTATTTCTAGCTGTATCACGGGCTCCTTTATATCACAGTATACTGTGTTTGTATGTTGCGCAAGCCTTGTCTCTCAAGCAATTGCCTTCAGATCAAACCGTTTATTTGGGCTAGATTGCTTGCTAGCCAAGTTCTCACATCTTAGCTTAGATAAAACTTGTAAATGTTTAGTGTTGGGAGGGATTTATCTGTTTTTTTTACTGTAAACTATAATAATACATAACTGTTCATATTAATATATTTTATTTAAAAAAAATCTTATGGTAATAGGCTAATGGCGGAACCTTATATTCTATCTACAGTTAAATGTAAGCTTACTAAAGTTTAGTTGCCTGGCATTTTTTGTTAATTATGATAAATAACAGAAGTTGCTAAGCAACTAAGCTGTAGTACCTACGTTTATCTTCAACTATTTGATTTATAAATTCTGCAATTGTTTTGTAATCTAATCCTTGATTTATTATATTATTTATTTATTGACGACTCATGAGTTGTTACTTTAGAGTAATGTGTACTGTAACTTATTTTCTCTTTTTCACAGAACGCCTCACAGTGTGTGGCCATCAAAGTGGTGACCAAGAAGGGCATACAGAAAACGTCAGAGATCCTCGTGAAAGAGATAAAAATCCTACGGGAGCTGACTGCTCTTCACCACACAAACCTGGTGGCCATGCATGACTGCATGGACAGTACCGCCTATGTGTACGTCGTGATGGAGGTGAGTCACTACCCTCAATCTAGATTTAGAACTGACTCACAATCGTGTCTTAAAATGTTAACTTAAGTTCAATATTCGCTGTTGTATCGACGAAAATTCTTCTCGGTTCCGAGTCTGATGATGGCAAATGCAGCATCGTCAGATATAATCTGTAACCTCTTGAAAAAAATTACTCTCATTACATGGCATTGCTTTATGTTTATGCTTATTAATACATTTAATGTTTATCAAATATCTATTTAATACCTATATCAATTTAAATGTCATCATTTTGTATGTAAATACAGTATAGGACTGAAACTGGGAACTATACAAAACACAGCTCTCTAAAAGAACATACATCCTACTTAGGCGAATACTAATTTCAACAACCGGACGTTTATATTACACGTTGTAACGCATATTTACAATTGATTTTTCTTCAATACATCAAGTTATTTGGAATGTTAATGAATGATTCGTCAAGAAACTAGGTGAAGCCAAGCTCGATCAACTAATATTAGTAATTAAATGTAGTTTCAAATACTGCATTTGCAATAACTATGTAATGATAGGCTTGAGTGTGGTTCTCTGACGCACTTGGTGAATAGGTAAGTAAACTGCTGCTGCAAAAATGATTTACTTTATTATGTTGCTCTTAAAACTTATTATGTCGTTAAAGTCTTATAACTGTCTATTCTGCTACGAATACTCACAACCAACATTACAATATTATTGTAACTGATTATTTGGGCTATCAAATGACGCTGATTTATTCATTTAGGTACGCATGATATTTTTTAATCAGGACACGTAAAGAAATGTAGATAATTATGACGGCATGATAAATTCTTTAGTGTGATTAATAGTGGATCTCAATATTACAATTTCTATCTAGAAGTAAGATCACTGAAACTTTCTTGTTAAATTATCAAAATAGACTTTTAAGGTTTCGTTTATGCGAAAGGGTGGGTAAGTTACAATACTTGCGTTTAGGTTATAATGGTTGGCATTAGAAGCACATAGTTTAATCCATATCTTTTAATCGCTTGTTTTACGTGTTGGTGAACTTGAGCCTTAAAAGATTACCTTCCTGATGAAAAACCCGAAACCATCGATATTATATTTTCCTACTTTTCCTAGGATTTTAAGAGCCGCTCATCATCTTCGTACAATTATCTAATCTATTGATAAAGTGTTTCTAATCCTAAAGAGGTTGAAATTTAGTCGCACAATATATTAGTATCATAATGCTAGAATATAAAGTTTCACCGCTAGAATATAAAATTAGTTAGAGTTTCAAATTATGAAATGTAAATAAGGACTCGGATTTATAAATTTGCATACAATGTGTGTATTTTGTCTTTTTATTGGCGTTTCGTTTGTTTAACAATTGCCAGGAACTCCAAGCACATTTATCATTAGGCCATTAGGTGATGTCCGTAACCAATTGCGACCTTGCCCTTAATACATGCCCTACATTAAAATCTATTTTGTTATTAGATATCCAAAACACTGCAAGAGATTGAGAGCCATTTTTTCATATCTTAGCTATAAATAATGATGTTATTTTAATTGCGTAGATTTATTTTTTATATTTTACCCCAATTCTTCCAAAGGCACGTTAATCCTTTGGTCCCGGCTGTATCGGTAGTCGTTAATACCCTCCTGAGCCAGCGTGGTGGGTTATGGCCCATTCTCCCTATATTTATCTATCCATAGGGGAGGCCTGTGCCCCAGTAGTGGGAATATTAAAGGACTGATGGTGATGATGATGAAAACCTATCATATAAGAAATTTTATTCATTGGTAAAAATTGATTAGGTAAATATGTAACAGAATTTGTCTAAAACGAATATTTATAAACTAGTCGATATAATTCAAATCATTATTGTGTTATAATTTAGTCCTACACCAGGGGAAAGGGCGTGGAGGTGGTGTCATATTGCAGGCGCAATATGACAATGCTGGCATAACCGCATAAACTCTGCCGTCTACATCAACTTAACAAACATTAAACGTTTATAATTAATTAGTAGCCTAACCATATATTTATCTCTCATAAACTTTTGGGATTAATATTGACAGACTAAATATGAATAGCCAGCCGCTCATCAGCAGCGCATATCTTCCGCATGTCCGTTGCGCTTGATTCACGAATTAGAAGCGAGGTCAACTCTGTATGGCTACAGCTACGTTTTATTACACACACTTATATTCGAGCCTACTTCAATATAGCAACACAAGCACGCATGCGGCGCGTGAGTCGAGAGCGATAGCCCGAAACGTGGTCGCTGCCATTGCTTGTTCTAATTGACAGTAGATTCGCGCCAATCGACAATCGCGAAAAGTTTGTTGCGCATATGTCGTAATAGGTCAAGGAAACATCACCGAGAAGATTAGTCTGGGTGATATAGAACAATGTATGATAATTATCTTATCCCATTAACGGAACTCCGTACTGGCAACGATGTTGATAGTCCGCACTGAACCGCAATTACTGTCTAAACTGTCCCAGTAACCTTCTGATTACGATTATAATTAATGCGTCATTTATAACCAATTAATATTACTGACTTATGATTTTATCCCAATAATGTTCACTAAAATTTATAAATAGTGCTATAATAATTTTCGACTAGTTCCTGAAAGATCTACCCAGTCATTATAATATTATTATTAGTTTTTTCAATTTAGAATTCGCATCAGTCGCCGCCGTCATGTCTGGGTTTGAGTGTCACACGTGTCGCATGCGGTCGCTGCTGTGATGACGCTGCGGCGCGGCGCGGCGTAGGCAGGCAGCTTTGCCTCGTGTCGCGAGAATAATTGAGCTTCTGAAATGATAAAATATTGTTATTGCGCAGATATCACGACACAACACACGGAAAGAAAGTAGCGCTATGTAAACAAACTGTGGCTTGACTCATTCTTTATGTAAATATTATTATTATTTTGTTGAATTGCGTTGTGATAGACTTCAGATAGCGCATAGCCAAATCTGATTTGCAAATATAATGAGTTATTAATCAATCGGCTACCTATGTCACCTATTATACCTTACACAGGGCCATTCAAAATCAATCGTCAAAAGATGCTCACTAATAATAGTATTTCGAATATTTATCATATTTTAAAATTTAACATAAATTACATAAACAATTTGGTAGGTGGTAAATTTGTAGAGTCCTTCACCCAGTATGAGAAGGTTCTACTTTATCCTTTGGTTAAATAGAAACAAATTATATTAATGGCAAAATTTTGATTGGGTAATAAAATAAATACTTATTATACTGATAATTTTAATTTGGGATTGCAAATAGGTAATATAATAATATTGTAGGAGTTTGTCAATTAATAAAAATAATAAAAATTAATTCAAATTTATAATGATGAGATGAAGATTTTGGTGGTTAGAAAAATAATTTCGAAAAATTATGATCTTGAGGCGAGAATCGAACCCGCGTCCGCTACTATCCGGGCAGGTGCCTGACCGCTAAATGTTAAATAATTTTATAATGTTAAAATTAAAATCGAATAGCTTATAAAGCAAAAACCCAAGCATAACCGAACGCACGGTATTTGTAAAAATATATGCTTAGGGATGTATGACATTTATTTCTACATTGCGGAGGTACCCGTTGGCTTACAACGTGAAGTGTAAAGGTTAGAAGAATTTCGGCAAGTTAATCAGTGTCTTGGGTGGCCGAGCGGTCAGGCACCTGCCCGGATAGCAGCGGACGCGGGTTCGATTCCCGCCTCAACATCATAATTTATCGAAATTCTTTTTCTAACCACCAAAATCTTTGTACTAATTTTTCTAACATTTATATAATGTTAAAATTAAAATCGAATGATGAGATGAATGAATCATCACAATTTTATTAACGGAGGCTATATTTTTCGATCGCATTTATAAAAAAGCAATAATATATTTATTATATTATAAGAATAATACAAAATTTGTGCCCGATAAATGGCAATAGGCTCGCCACCTATTACATGGGATCTAACATAATTGGCGAAACGCGGGTGCTTGTTCACCTCTGCCTACCCCTTCGGGGATATAGGCGTGATTTATGTATGTATGTATGTATAATACAAAAATTAAAACTATCTCTTCATGTATTGTTAGCTTGATACTAAAAACCTTATGAATTATATTGCCTCTTGCAAATAATAATCTCAACCACAATCAAATCAAAGAAAAAAAACAAACGCGGAAGAGCTCCGTATTGCGTCGTCTCTTCAAGTCACACAAATATCATTTAGGAAATGAATAGCTTGGCGATAAATAAATTTTTCGCTCAGCTACAATTAAATAATATATTTTCATAACGCACTATTGTAAATATAAATGTATGTTATATATAAATAACACATTAAACTTAGGTGAATACAAGACACATCTGAATTTTAATTAGCCCAAATACAAGGCGTGGTCATCTATAAAAACTACTGTTACTAAGGGACCAGTATTAAAATCGCGGAGACGATTATTTATCTCTCTCGTGCATTTCGGTTTCGTAAGTATTTTCATTACTTCTATGTTGTTGCCATATACTGAAAGTATATTCGTATAGATGCACACTGTCACATCTAAAATTATTATTTTTTACATATACCTACACAGTGTATAATAAATGATAATCAGTCTGCAGTAGCTGTAACTATGCGATTCCGTACTAAATATTCTATCTCAGATAATATAATGCCAGCTATAGACATTTGCTAAACATTTTAAGACGCTCATTATCAATTTGACTTGACATTGGTGTCGTCTTTATAAATTTTGAATTCAAGGCGTGGTGCGCAGCTCTGAAATGATGCAAGAAGGCGTATGTTATGGCTCATCGCCTCACCTCGGTAAACTCGATGCGTTCTTAATATAATTATCGAATGTGCACGTGTCGTGCGACCGGCTCGGTGTTTGAAATTGCAAGCTTTCATTTAAATCTCAATAATAAAGTTAATGGTTCAGCGTAAATGCGTTGTAATGACTATCTGAATCAGACGAGCGCTTTAGTTGAGCGCAGATAATAAAAGTGCGATGAACAAACGAAGCGAACTAATTAGTTTCGATTTACGTTTTATTTTGTAGAAGCTAAGTAGGTATACGTTATATTATTATGTATAAAGTTATATTTGTCATCTGGTTTCCATAGCACAATAGCTTCTTTTTGCTTGCTAGCTGCTTTTTGTGAGGGCATGTTTTATTGATGTTTTAACCATCTACCGGGCATCCTAATCGCAATATTTCTAATTTTTGCTAAAGGATACTGCATTTTCTTATACTTGTACATCTTACCTTGATAGTAGGCGGTTTATTTATACTATTTCTGGACGAGCTAGAGAAATATAAATAAATCGGCTATTATCTTTTTAATATCATATTCACATAGTTTATATTTTATTCAGATATTCTTATTAAAATTTAACGTGGTAGTGGTATAATGTAGTACCACAAGCATTATCTATTAAAAAAAATCAATCAATCACTATCTAATATTTAAATATTGTTATAAATATTGTTAACAGTCCTTGTTTATACAAAAAGCAACGTTGCAGTATGTGATTAGAATTTTACAACATGACATGTGGCAAATGTCGATGTCATGTGAAACCGATAATAACCGGATCAGCATTAACATGATCATCAGTACTGTCGGATGTGATTTTACCGATAACAAATAAAAAAACGCAGTTGATATAAGTACACCCGTGACCAGTGCTGATTTTTATAACCTGTTCAGCTTAAGTTTGAATCTCAGTAAGTCAACGAACGCAATCGTTTTTTGAAACTTACCAGCGCTTATAATGTTACAGATGTGTTAATTTGTCTGCTTAATAAAATCGGACAATGGCCAATTGCACCACCTGTTGCAAATCAATAGATTTAAATTAAATTAGTCATACGGATAACATCTTCACGATAGAACTATAAACTCTCGCTATAAGTAAATGAAAAGAGATCAGCGACAGATTGTAGTTTCAAAATATCCTGGGTGGCTGCTTATTCTTAAACCTATTACAACTATTAGATGACTTGTACATTGTATGTAGCAATCATTGGAATTACAGAATTCTCCCCGAACGCTTTTGATGCTGTTCCTAGTTTCATAGCCACGCCAAATAACGTTATCCGAATATTATAAACGCATCAATAAATTGTACTTTGTCAGATAGTGACCTTGTGGGCATTGTATAATCGCTCTCAGCTCGCACGTGGCCAATAATCGGAGTGACATCGCCGTCGATAGGTAGTTCAGAATTTTTGTTATACATTTATTCAAGGGACACCAAATTGGAATCTATCTTTATCATTAATATTATACTTTTATTCAATGGATACCAAATTAGAATCTTATGCATTTTGGTAAAATGCAGCTTTATTTCGATTTAAGACGTTCCCATAAAGATGATTCAGCATGTTGGTAGCCTATTCAATGCTTCAGCATCTCCATATTGTCCGGTTTTTAAGTTATCCATAAGTTTATTTACATTATATTGATCATACTGTATTAATTCGTACGGTATATAACAAAGCATCAGGAATTAGAATAAAAAAAAGTACATCAGTTGCACAAGCACATGCAAATTTGAAACGGTTCGGTATGTACAGTTGGAGTTTTTTCTTGTTAAGGGTCCCTCGTTGTTATTGCTGGTTAACGGCGATCATTAGAGCGAGTCTGATACAATAACGGTCCTACAGGGGTTCACAAGGCACATCTATCACATTATAAATGTTCTGCACCAATTAATTATATTTCGGACGTAACAGCAACTGCCTTGATTGTTAGATTAGCGTTTAATCTAACAATCAAGGCAGTTGCAGTTTTTAGAAAATAAAAAAACAAAATTGTTTGTTTTTTGGCATCTCAAAGTCTCGAACCTCGAAAGCATATACCCAAAATTGTTTATATTTTATACTGGCTTCGAAAAACGTCAACGCAGAATGTAAATAAATTGTACTTCAGGAATAATTCCCATAGATATAATTGCTGTCGTAAATAATCATATATTTACCCTACCCACAAAAATAGCAAATGAAATGAACAGGTTAAATATTACAAAGCGGATTTCTGGGTATAAAATGTCAGATCTAGTTGCTTAGATCTGACATTTTCCCATAAGTCCGTGTTAACAATTTAAAAATATATAGTTAACAATCATTTCGATATTCAATTAAAATCAGTTAGGAGCATTCGGAAATGCGACCTTTGTGAACGTTTCGGACTGATGTTGAATCTATTGCAGCCATCCTTTTTTTTATGCTACCTCTCTCTCTCGCTCGCCCGTGTGTGCGCTGTCTGTTGAGTGTCGCGCGCGTGTTTTCGAGTGATGAAAAGTGAGTTTTTGAATACAGAACTTTACGTGATACTACTTGAAAATATAATTACAACTTTCAAGAAGCGGTATATCAAGTGAAGTACGTGTTAATATCATCAAGACAGAAGAAACCGACGATGGAATGAAAAGCATCTTTATAAGTACCTAGCTACCTAAACGGACGGTTTTCAGGTAACTATAACTTCTGGACTTTTTAGTTCAGAAGTGGGATGAAACCTACAACAAACGCCCGACATCATCACATTAAAACAGGATTGCAGGTAAGCACTGTTTGTATTTATTACAGTGTTAAGCTAGTGTCGGCATTGCGTTATTTAGATAGGCAAGTACTTATGACTCCATGATAAAAACTCAGGCCAAATAAAAGTACCTATAACAAATTAGATTTGTCTTACCGGCATTTATGATAGACATAAACCAAATGATCAGTAGGTTTACTGTTACATGAACAATCTTAAGAAAGGTGTTAGTTTTACACCTAGTAGGTACAGTCAACGGCTCTTCAGACTGCCGAGAACTGTTGGATTTCTTCAGTCGATTGTCAACCTTATCTTATTGGCAGTAGAGCCAAAAGTCGACTGAGAAAGTTTTGCATTTTCTGGTGGTCTGATGTGCTGTTGTCTGTACATAAATAATATTACTATCAAGGCAGTTAGGCTACCAGTGCACATATTTTATTTGATAAGTTTCAATGCTCTGACTATAATTATCTAATAGCAATAAGACTAATATTACTACAATAATTAATAATATTACAATCTGACACTTGTGGGTCCACTCTTAATTAACAGCTTCACTTAAAATTGAAAACTTGATCATGGATTCTTTTATTTAATAAATTTAAATATTTGTAATTACATAATCATGGGTAAAATCTTGATAAAACAGCTGCTGTGAGCATGGTTATTAACAAATATAATACAATGCTTTACAAAAAACAAAAATAATAAGCTAATTATTAATAAATATGAAATAAATATGAAACCCGGACTGCTTAGATGATTTTGAGTGTAACATCTGTCCTGGTTGTTGGCTTTATTTGGGTTTGTTTACCGAAGCATTGTCAATTTATGGGTTTGGTGCCCCTTTTGTGTTGGTGACAGGCTCGCAACCTGTCACTATTTTGGGGTATCAAAGGGCCCGTGCTGCCAAATGTGGCTTTGTGTGTAGCTGGGTGTTGCCTAAGGCCCTGCTCGACCCCTTAAGGGATTATGAGCATGATTTTATTTATGTATGTAAAGATGGTACAGGTTGTAAGACAAGGTAAGTAATAGGTTAAAAAAAAAAAAATATGTAGAATAATTTTGCTAGATATCAATGATATATAAATAAAGCAAAGTAGCAACCCATTGGAAATAACATTACTATATTTGTCACTGTTGTGGTAGAGTGGTTATTATCTCTAACCTACACATCCTGGTTCGAAACCTGGTTGCATCGAAATAATGTTTGTGAGGCAAACATTACTGTTTACTGACGAGTCTTGGTTGTTCACATATCTATTTGTGTTTGTATATGGAGATATCTAGAATTATTAGCAGGTACCTAAGTTGAGAATTTCTGTTGCCTAGTATCAGTGACGGGTTTACAATGATATTTCATTTTGACTAGGTAGTCGGTTGGCATGAAATAAGAAATATAATATTGCTGTATGGTCATCATTGATATTGTATTTTGTTTTTCTTCTAATTTTTATTTACCTACTTTACTAATATTTACTATTATACTATTATCATTATGGTAGTAAAGCTGACATGCAAAGCACTAAGTGAAAAATAATTTAGGAACAATCTGCACAAACTATTATCAATTGTTTTGGTTATATTATAAGTACCTAAAGTGTTTAAAAAAAAAATAATTTTGTAATACTATTGTGTGAAATCAATGAAGACAAATAATATATATATTTTACTTATGTTGAATTCCTAACATATTTATTTAAGAGTACATAGAATTGAACATTACCACCACTTTTAATTTAGTTTACTTTTCTTATATTTTATTTATTTAACTTTTTTTTTTATGAATAGTTATGATGAATCAGTTGACAATTATACTATTTAAAGGTGTGACTATATATTATATAAGCAAACTATTTAGATATGTATTTTTTTCTAGGAAGACTTAAATTTATTTTATAAAGTGTTGTGATATTAAAGTTAAAGCGAGTAGCTAGAGCAATGACTTAACAATGGTATCTAGATACTTAATCTTATGTTTTATATTTCAGTGAGTAATTATCTCTCAAATTTCCTTTCCTTTTCTTAACTCCTCATTTCCCCACTTATCTTTATAAAATGGACATAAATAGAGATGCAATTGTTAAGGAGGCTACCTCAGTTAGTCAAGCACGAAAATCATATACCCCTCCATTAACACCAAACATGCCAGAACAATTTTCACATCGATCCCGGGATTATAATAGACATCCTCGTGGAGTCGAAAGATCACGTACGCCACCTCGTACACCTTCGCGGTCTAGAAGCAAACTACGCAGCAGGAGACTATCGACTCCTAAACGCAAGTCGCATCCCAAACCAAAGGAGAAGTACGATATGACACCTACTCGTCGCGATCGGTATGAATCATCTGCGTCGACTCCATATGCTAGAAATAGACGTCGAAGACATCGTAGCCGTGAACGTAGTAGCAGAGAATCGACAGTATCACGTTTCAGTAGATCTCCTAGTCGTACCCCTAGACGCTACCACGATGAAACTATTCGAGCACAATTTAAAACTTCTTCGAATGTTCAACAACCAGAAGTTTCTTCTACACCTAGAAACAAGGAGATTGTGAATAATTCGGATAATATACTCGAAAAACTAGTAAACGCCTTGAACGAACGGAATAACTCCGGAAGTCAAGGTGCAATACACGCAGCTCAAGGCGTGATTCCCGATTTCGATCCTCAAGGAAAGAATCAAACTATGAAGGAATGGTTGGCAAAGATAGATGAGTCAGCGCATGTCTATGGATGGTCAGAACGTCAGACCATATTCTATACTTTACCTAAACTTAGAGGGTTAGCCAAACGCTGGTATGACGGATTGACGAGCGTTAAATATACTTGGTCAGAATGGCGGGAAAAATTGTTAGCAGCTTTTCCCTGTGAAAACAATTACGCCGATTTACTGTTGGAAATGTTACAAAGAAAAACTCGACGTGGCGAATCACTTGAAGAATATTATTATGATAAAATAATGCTTATTAACAGATGCGAAATTACAGGCAAAAAGGCAGTCGACTGCTTAACTCAGGGTATATACGACACTAATATAAGGATGAACGTGCAAGGCGCAGACTTACAGAAACCCGAGTGTGTGTTACGATACTTCAGAAGTATATCTAATAGAACTACAGACGTCTACAAAAAAAATTATCAACCTCAACCACAACGCGCTGAACAAACGAATAGGAGATTTATGGACAACTCTACGCGAAAACCTGGTCCGCCTATAGTCAGCTGTTTTAATTGCGGTGAAGTAGGACATATTGTAACACGATGTCCAAAGGATGTACTTAAATGCACGAGATGTCGACGTTTTGGTCACGAGGAAAAGAACTGTCGCTTACAACAAAAAAATGACAAGGAGAATATACACAAACCGAAAGAAAATGTATTTTCGATTACAGGTGTCCCTCAAGGTAGTGAAAAATATTTTAAGCAAATCCTGGTAAATGGAAAGTCACTAAGGGCATTTATTGACCTAGGTAGCCAATGCACTTTATTGAGAAAAGATCTTGGTGAAAAACTTAATTTAGATATAGATAAGAGCAACCTGCCAATATTAAACGGATTCGCTAATGGTATGTTGATACCTGAAGGTCGAGTTAAAGTCACCATTTCTCTTGATGCGATAACCGAGCTAGTTGATGCGTATTTGGTTGATCCTAATGTTTTACCCACAGACGTTTTGATAGGTCAATCACTGACGGAATTGCCGAGAGTCAATGCATGTAAAACAAATGATCATTTGATTTTTTTATAAAGACTTGGGAAATGAATTCGATAAATTGATAATTACAAATACAAATATCGTTACGTTAAATGGCACTAAGACATTAGAAATATTCATCACACCTAATGTGTCGGGAGTTATGTATATAAATACAGAGCCTTGCTTACAAGAAGGTAAAGAATATGTAATATTACCAGGACTATATTCCGTTACTGATGGCAAGGGATTGGTAGTAGCTATCAGCTTACGTACAGAACCTTTCCTACTTAATAGTGGAAAAATATTAGCCCGAGGTTTTTTAGTTTTCCCCTTAGTAGCACCTTTAATTCATGATAAACATACTAATAAATTAAGTATACATTCTATAGTACCTAAAGAAAGTAAAACTTATAATACAATTGACGTCAAGGATATCAACGTAAATTTAACACTCGGGCCAACATTGATCTCGCAGTTATGCAGCTTGCTAAATGAGCATCGTGATCAATTTGCGTTTTCCTTAGAAGAATTAGGTAAAACTGAATGTACTGAAATGCAGATACAACTTAAGGACGATGTACCTGTTACGTATAGACCATACAGACTGTCAATAACAGAACGAGAAAAATTAAATAAAATAATAACCGACTTATTACGAAATGGTATTATTAGGGAATCCACTTCCGAATACGCTAGTCCTGTTATACTAGTAGCCAAGAAAAACGGTGACGTTAGACTCTGTGTTGACTACAGAGCTTTGAACCGAAAAACACTAAGAGACAATTTTCCGATGCCTTTAATTGACGATCAAATTGATAAACTGTCAGGGCAGCGTTATTTTACATCTTTAGATCTTACATCTGGGTATCATCAGGTGCCAGTAGCAGAAGCGTCGTAACATCTCACCGCATTCGTAACTCCAGACGGTCACTTCGAATATAATCGCATGCCGTTTGGTCTTACGAACGCGCCCGCGGTATTCCAAAGATTAATTCTAAAATTATTAAAACAACGTCCAATACCTGGTGTAGTATCTTATATGGATGACATCATTATATCATCTGAATCTATAAATTCGGGCATGGAAAAACTTCAAAATGTACTCGAATTATTAAAGGAAGCCGATTTGACACTTAATCTTGCCAAGTGTCATTTCTTTCAGGAGACAGTACAGTACTTGGGATTTGAGATTTCATCGGAAGGGGTGAGACCAGGACTAGATAAAACCAAGGCAGTTTCAAACTTTAAGACGCCCAGTAACGTTAATGAGATGCGGCAATTTATCGGGTTATGTAGTTTCTTTCGGCGCTTCGTTGAAGGTTTTGCTTCTATCGCTAGGCCTCTTACGTCTCTTACTAAAGCAAATATGAAATGGACTTGGGGAACAGACCAAGAAGAAGCATTTTCAAAGCTGAAGAAAATATTAACTTCAAGGCCTATTCTATCTATTTTTAACCCTAAATATATTACCGAACTCCACACGGATGCGAGCTCAATCGGACTAGGTGGTATACTACTACAACGCCAATGTGGAGATGCACCCCTTCATCCAATAGCATATTTTAGTAGGCAGACAACAGCAGATGAACAGAGATTTCATTCCTATGAATTAGAAACGCTGGCCGTCGTCGCATCATTGAATAGATTTCGAGTATATCTTCTTGGTATTAACTTTAAAATCGTTACTGATTGTAATGCCTTACGCACAACACTGACAAAAAGGGATCTTATTCCTAGAATTGCGCGATGGTGGTTACTTGTACAGGAATTTGATTTTACGATTGAATACAAACCAGGATCTCAAATGTCACATGTTGATGCTTTAAGCAGAAATTCCATATTAGACGTAGACACATTTCCTCTCTCAGTTATGCAAATCGGAGAGGTACATTGGTTACAATCCGTACAAATGACTGACCCCAGATTATCTCATATAAAAGCAATTTTAGACACTAAGAGCCAAGAAGCCAAGGACATTCGAAATAATTATGAACTCAAAGAAGGGAAGTTATATAGGAAAGTTAATGGAGAATTGCGATGGGCAGTACCAAGGGATGCTAGGTGGAAAATTGTAGAACAGTGCCACGATTACTCTGGACATTTTTCTTTCGAAAAGACCTTAGAAAAGTTGAGACGAGACTACTGGTTTCCTAAACTAACTCAATTTACCAAGAAATATGTTCGAGCATGTATACCCTGTGCATATGCAAAACAACCAGGAGGTAAAAAACAGGGACTACTGAATCCTATTCCAAAACCAAGTACCCCATTTCAATGTTTTCATATTGATCACTTAGGCCCGTTTGTAAAAAGTAAGAAAGGCAATATATATATTCTAGGCATAATAGATGGTTTCTCAAAATTTATCATATTACGCGCTGTAAAAAACACAAAAAGCAAAACTTCTATTGCAATATTACGAGATGTATTCGCACTTTTTGGTACACCTAAACAAATAATTTCGGATAGAGGGACTAGCTTTACCTCCAAAGAATTCAAAGAATATATACAATCGCTTGGCGTTAAACACACACTAAACGCCGTTGCCACTCCGCGTGCTAACGGTCAAATAGAACGTTACAATCGATCAATACTTGCTTCTCTCATAGCTCTTTGCCATGATACCGACGACCGAGAGTGGGACAGCAAACTCAGTCAAGTCCAGTGGAGCCTTAATAATACAATTAATCAAGCTACAAATAAAAGTCCAGTCGAAATTATATTTGGCAAACCTACTGTTAATGTCACTGAGGGTCAGTTACATGATATTAGTCAATCGGAAGAAATAGGGCCCATTCAAGAAATCAGAGCAGAGGCATCTCGGACAATTGAAGCTCGTCAAAAGAAAATGAAGACTAGATACGACTCAAAGAAAATTAAAGCTAAAATATATAAAGAGGGTGATCTCGTTATGGTCCAAAAGAACTCCAAAATTCCAGGCGAAAGTAACAAATTAGTTCCAGCATTCAGTGGTCCATATAGAATTACCGCAGTATTAGGACACGACAGATACGAAATTAAAAGCGTGGATGGATATTCAAAAAAGAAGTACTCAAACATATTTTCAGCCGATAAAATTAAACCATGGATTAGGTTTAACGAAACTGATACCGAAAGCGATTATGCTGAGAGCGACTAATACACCGCAGTTATAACGATAGTTTTGGAAATGTTTTATTATTTTATCGTGTTACTTTTACTCTTTTATCTTATTATTGTATCCTCTCTTTCTTCATTCAATTCCCCTCATCCTATCCCTTTTATTTCCCTACACCCTGCAAATCCTGTGATAACCTGAGAGATCGACGGCGGCTGCAACAAGTGAATTATCGGAGAAGTGCTGGTTCATCCATGGCGGCCGCAACAAGTGAAACGCCGGAGAGGTGCTGGTGCCGGATGAGTGATTGCTGCCAGAAATAATTAGTGATACCGGGCAGACGAAGCTCCTTGTGTGGGCAAGCGGTACCCGTAATTAGTGATACCGGGCAGACGAAGCTCCTTGTGTGGGCAAGCGGTACCCGTAACTAATGATACCGGGCAGACGAAGCTCCTTGTGTGGGCAAGCGGTACCCGTAGTTAGTGCTACCGGGCAGACGAAGCTCCTTGTGTGGGCAAGCGGTACCCGTAATTAGTGATAACGGGCAGACGAAGCTCCCTGTGTGGGTGGCGCCCGTACAAACAAGCGGTGTTTGGCTTATGGCCATACCTGCTGCTATGTGAACATTCGAAACTATTAGTGAATTTAGTGATTGAACAATATCTTAAAAGTGAATGGGGGCCATTCAGTGATACAGGATGGCCGAAAGCGTAAAGACTTATACTTTTTTTGTTCCTTTTCTATCCGTCCTTTCAATAGATAGTCAATATCATTTTAAAATTCATTATCTTGCGATCTTGTGTCTGGGACAGACACAAAGGCAGGATGGCCGACTGTTAACAATTTAAAAATATATAGTTAACAATCATTTCGATATTCAATTAAAATCAGTTAGGAGCATTCGGAAATGCGACCTTTGTGAACGTTTCGGACTGATGTTGAATCTATTGCAGCCATCCTTTTTTTTATGCTACCTCTCTCTCTCGCTCGCCCGTGTGTGCGCTGTCTGTTGAGTGTCGCGCGCGTGTTTTCGAGTGATGAAAAGTGAGTTTTTGAATACAGAACTTTACGTGATACTACTTGAAAATATAATTACAACTTTCAAGAAGCGGTATATCAAGTGAAGTACGTGTTAATATCATCAAGACAGAAGAAACCGACGATGGAATGAAAAGCATCTTTATAAGTACCTAGCTACCTAAACGGACGGTTTTCAGGTAACTATAACTTCTGGACTTTTTATCCGGTTATGTCTGTATATATTCTGTCGGACGCAACAATCGTGTACCTCCAGTCGTAGCCGTAGTAGGCACTATTGCTCCAAGCAATGCAATGCTCAAAGCTGGAAAGTGAAATAGCGGAAACGGTAGCTTTCTATAATTCAATGCGTTTCAAAGTATGTATATGCGACGCTACATTATTATTACCTAACTTATTTTTAGCAAGTTTCCAGAACTAAGAATTAACAATATTTTTGCTTCTTCGCCACATAATATTCGAAGCAACGACAATCACCATGTAGGTGGTGAATTTGTACTCGTCCATAAATTTTGTCATTGTAATATTATGTACACATCTACAATAAATAGATTTTATGTATACATTACTATTACATTTTTTATTTTACAAAGTTTATTAAAAGGCATTAATACAATAGAATACTTGATATTTTTTGATAACTAGTGACGTGCTGGTGACTGTACGTAGTTAAGCTATGCTAGTATGACATTTAAAGTTAGTTGCAAATAATGTAAGTAGGAACTTTGTAAGGTATTGGAAAGGTCGTGGAATATTAAAGTTTGCAACCACTTAAAACAACCATTAATCAACCAACATAAAGACCAGAAACTACAGTAATCTTAAAGGTGAAAGGTTAGGCTAAGTTTAGATATACATAGGTAAAAAATCATATTATACTTCGTGTGGAAATATATTATAAGTACATATAGTCTAACTAAAGACTAAATTATAATTATCATTACTTATCTTTTGTTGTAATTAGTATCTCTAAAGAAAAAAAATTAAAAAAGTGGCTCGGTTTCCGTCAACAAGAGTTGCGTTTTAATAAATGATTATTGATATTCAAGTTTTCTGGTAAGATTATTTTTAAGGATTTCTCAAGTCAATGTCCTCATTAGAGAGGTTATTATTGCATTTTTAGTCTACATTAAATGTTTAAATTTGAAACAGGGTCATTGTACTTGAATCATATTTCGTGTCTTTGATCAAAGACGGGCGAACAACAAAGTATAAAGCGCACATGAACAGAAAATGGATGCGTAAATATTACACATAATAATAATTATCTACATAGAATACCCTTATGTAAATGAATAGTTAACTGCGTAGTTGGGTGCGACGTTCTTAGCTTAGTGTTAAGTATCATCAGATGATACTGAAACAGAGTTCTAGTATCGCACATCATGATCATCTTCATCATCACCAGCCCTTCAATGTTGGGGCAGAAGCCCTTCCTATGGGTGGAAGAAATACAGAGAGTAGGGACAATGGGCCGTAACCCACCACTCTGACCCAGACCTGACCTGTGTAATAACGACTGCAGATGCAGCTGGGACCAACGGCTTAACGTGCCTTCCGAATCACGTAGGAACTATACCTCATTCACTTGGGCTTAAGACAAAATGTAAACAATCTTAATGTGTCGATATTTCAAAGCAGCTATATAACAGTTTTATTTCTCTATAATTGATGATGTATTTTAGAATGCATGTTTCTTGTTTTTCATTTCGTAGATAATGTACGACCCTCCATTAGCCGGTATGGCGTCGTCGGTAATTCAGGATCATAAAAGATACGCTATATGACAGTTTAACTTATCATTTATTATCTTGAACAATTTTACCAAAACCTTCCAATACACACTAAAACTTAGTTGTTACAACCAAACCAATTAATTAGCTTAACATTGCTCATAACAGACTCTTCGATGTTTTTCGCTCGAAACCAGAAGCCGGTATCCCGATCTGTCAGTTAATGCGGAAACGTCAAACACCGCGTGCATAGTCGTTTTCGAGCCAATAACACCGGAAATAGTTTAAAATAAACATTACCACTAATATTGCTATTATAAATAATTATTTTATAATTCAATAAACATTCATAATGTTTTTTCTATATTTTTGACTGAATATTACTTAAATTAGTATTAATGTTGCTAACAAATTCGTCCATCCTGACAAAATATCATGTCCTCGTGATTCGTGTTATTTAAAATTGCAGTGAATCAGCAAGTTTTACAATTATAGTTATCAAAGCTCAAATGAATACAATACAATCATTACTATTGATTGTTGTGCCCAACAGGGTAAAAATTTTAGTAACTATTATTGTAATTTTGGAAACAATTAAATTAAATATAGAGTTTGAGTTTAATACAGAACAAATCGTTTTCACAAATATTTTTCATAAAATTGTTAAAATTGTAGTTAGTTAAGTTAACAAAGTTTAACAGTATTATCACAGTTCAGCTTATCCTGTAACAAGTTAATAATACTAAACTGACCAACAAATATAAAATAGTTTTGATATCATAATAAAGTAAACATTTACATTTTCATACATTAAGTTTTAACAAAGTTTAACAATATTATCACAATTCAGCTTATCCTGTATCAAGTTAATAATACTAAACTGACAACAAATATGAAAGTTTTGATATCATAATAAAGTAAACATTTACTCGTATAATGGTTTACAAACTCTATTGTTATCCTTCCATTGAAACAACTTCTCACCTAGACAACCTTCCATTGGAATAACCTTCCATCCAGATAAATTTACATCGGAATAACCTCCCATCTAGATAACCTACCATTGGGATGACCTCCCATCATCCTAATGGGATAACCTTCTGTACAAGTCATTTTCAGTCTCGGATAAAAACAAAACAAAATTATCACAATTGAGTAATCAATTTACACAAACAAATACCCTACATTTTATTACTATAAAATATTGTTTATTTGGTGAACATTTCTTTATAATAAAGATTAAGAGATCAATCAACTTACAAATCACAATCAACCTATTAAAAATCGAAAATACTTACGTAATACTATCCTCATTCGTGTCCTCATTCACAACCTCATTCATTTCCACATTCACATCCTCATTCATGTCCTCATTCACATCCTCATTGGTGTTATTATTAATCCTACAGTTATGATCGTTCAATATTCTAGCTTCTATTTCTTCATCACTAGAATCACTATCATCTACTCCTTTAAAACTTAACCACGGATGAATTCGTTCTACTGGGTGTACACCATTGTAAGCGGCCTTACCTTTTCTTTTAGTTAATGGCGTATCCTCAACCTTATACCTATCATATGGCAGCACTTCAATCACCCTATATGGACCGAAACACTTAGGTTTTAATTTTTTACTCTGCCCTGGATAAGGAATACTCCTTTCCACCCTAACAAGATCTCCTATGGAAAAACTGCGCGGCTTGGATCTATTTCTATCAAACCGTTCCTTCTGTTTTGCTTGAGAGTTTATTATGTGTCTGTTTACTTCAGACCTAATACCTTCAAAATCAATCACAGTATCAGCCACGTGGTCTTCATCGCGCAAAAGAGATATAATTTTACCCTCAGTCATTCCTTTTAATTTCAATCCAAACATAACTTCAGCTGGGGTCTTACCAGTCCCTTTATTGATTGTATTATTCAGTCCCCACTGTACGTCCATTAGTTTTTCATCCCACAATTCTTCACTTCGACCCTGATTAATAGCCGTGAGTGCATCAAGAATGGTGCGATTATACCGCTCCACTTGCCCATTGGCACGTGGAGTGGCAACAGCGTTCATAACGTGCCTTACACCTAATGTTTTTAGAAAAGATTTGAACTTATGCCCAGTGAACGAGGAATATCGATCGGTGATAAGTCTAATAGGTACGCTAAATGTGCCAAAATACTCTCTGAAAATTTTAATCGTTACATTAGCTTTGGTACTCTTGACTGCCTTTAAAACGATAAACTTAGTGAAAGCGTCGACTATAACTAAAATATAACGATTTTTCGATTTACTAAGATTAAAAGGGCCCAAGTGGTCAGCATGCAGAGTGTGAAATGGCTCTGGTACTTTTGGAATGGGATGCAGATATCCAGATTTTTTTCCAGAGGGAGCTTTGCTAAGAGCACACTCTAGGCAGGCTGTAACATATTTTTGGATGAATTTCCGCATTTTAGGAAACCAATAATTTTCATTGACTTTTTCAAATGTTTTGTTCATAGAAAAATGGCCTATGTCGTCATGACACGATCTCAAAATTTGCCACCTCACACCTTTGGGTACTAGCCACTTGGGTCCGTTATCCGTGATTTTAAATACATTATCATTTTTCAAACAGTAGCCATTTTTTACAGCTACAACATTATTGCTGTTAGGGTCTGATAATATACTCTTAATCCTTTTAATTTCACTATCATCAGATTGAACAGTTCGAAGCCAATCGTCAGTAATCATAAAAACTATAGGGAAATCCAAATTTACAGGATCTCCGGACACAGGATTCCTGCTGAGTGCGTCGACATGACTCATACCCTTTCCGGCCTTATATTTAATATCACAATCAAATTCTTGGATCAAACCCCACCATCGAGCAACCCTTGGCAGCATATCCCTTTTTGTAAATGTGGCACGTAATGAATTACAGTCGGTAACTATAGTAAAGGACATTCCTAGTAAATACGATCTAAATTTAGTCAACGAAGAAACAACAGCAAGTGTTTCTAATTCATATGCTGAGAAGTGCTGCTCCTCTGGTGAGGTTTGACGGCTATAATAAGCTACAGGTTTCAAGTCTCCTCCTTCCTGTCTTTGCAACAATATCCCCCCTACACCCCACTTGCTAGCATCAGTATGTAATTCAGTATATAAAGAGGGATTATACAGAGCTAATGTTGGTCGAGATACCAACTGTATCTTTAGTTGTTCAAAAGCATGATGCTGTTCCTGTCCCCATTGCCACGGTGTATTATTTTTCAGCAAGCCTGTTAATGGTCTCGCAATTGAAGCAAATCCCTTAATAAACTTTCTAAAGAAGCTTGCGAGTCCAATGAACTGTCTTACATTGTGAACATTCTTTGGGACTGGAAAATTATGAACAGCATCAGTTTTTTTTATACCCGGTCTAATGCCTTTTGCCGATATCTCAAAACCTAAGAACTCCAGCGACGTTTGAAAAAAATGACATTTTGATAATTTCAATGTAAGGTTAGCATCTCTAATTTTTTTAAATATAGTTTCTAATTTATTTAATCCATCATCTACTGCCTTAGACGGCACTAAAATATCATCCATATAGGCAACAGCTGTGTTAAATCTAAGTTGACCTAGCGTTTTGTTCACTGTCCGTTGAAAAATCGCCGGCGCGTTCGCTAGACCAAACGGCATTCTGTTAAACTCCCATTGGCCATCTGGTGTAACGAACGCGGTTTTGGCTTTAGACTCCTCTGTTAATTCAATCTGGTAATAACCGCTAGCTAAATCGAGTGCTGAATAATAATTATTCTCGGATAATCTATTTAATTGATCCTCCATGCATGGTAATGGGTAATGTTGCTTAATCGTTTTCTTATTAAGTTGTCGATAATCTATGCAAAGTCTTTTATCCCCTGTTTTTTTTCTGACCAAAATTATCGGGCTGGCATACGGAGAATTTGATTCGCGAACAATACCCGTCTCTATTAGTTCATCTACCATCGTTTGGACTTCGTTTCTCTCGCTGACTGACATACGGTATGGTCTGTACACCACAGGTTCATTGTCCCTTAAATCTATACTCATTTTCTCTACATTAGTACAACCTAATTCTTTCAAACAAGTTGCGAAACAATCTCTATATCTATTAACTAACTGAAGAAGTCTATGCCGATCATGTTGTGATATGTTACCAACCTTCAAATCCTCTACAGTGAATGGTTTTGTTGCTGACTCTATTTTATTAACCTTATGAACTCCAAAAGATTCTAGTACAACTTCGGCCCTAACAATCAATTCATCTCTCTTAAAACTAACCGAATTTGATAAAGGTCTGATAATGATAAACCCCCTGCCATGACTTAGACTATAAACCCCCTCTTCTAAGACATATTCTTTATTGATCTGCCCTCTGTAGCCCCCTGCAACATAGCACGTCCCGGTGTAATCTAATTCGGAGTAAACATCAACTAACCCCGGTTCACACACAATGACATCATGGTTAATTTTCAAGTCAATGCGTTCATAACTAGAATCATCAACAGAATCATCCTCGACTAATAACTCATTATTTGTTTTTGTAATTTTTATATGAGGTTGTTCAGTGAATGTTTGACCAATGAGAACTGGGTACTTTAAAAATAAATCGGGAACTATTACACACCTCACTTTCGTCATAATGTTTTGGACCTTAATTTCTGCCATGCAGGAACCTACAGACTCTACAACTGCTCCGCCAAACCCAACCATAGGATACTTATCGAAGGTGTCCCACTGATTAAAAATGTCCTTTGCTTCACTTTCCCGCATTAATGTCAACTCACTCCCTAAATCTATAAATGCCGTCGTAGGGATGTTATTAACATATATACTTTGCACATATTTGTTAGAGAAACTTTGAGTAATGGGTTGGTTTATAGCCATTACTGTTTTGTTGTTTGTCGGTTTGATTTGTCGAAAACATTCAGAGTCTATGTGACCCACGGCTGAACATTTGCTACATTTCTTTATTGGTCTAGGACATTTTGAAACAGGGTGACCATTTTCTTTACAATTGTAACATCTGATTAAGGGTTTACTAATAGTATTAGATTTAATTACTGGTTTGAAAATAGTATTACCCCTTCTGGGTCCAGATGGTTCAGTCCTGCGGATACTAATTTTTCTCAAATACGCTAGAACCTTATCACAGTCATCAAATTGTGCGGCTTCTGCTCCTAAACGCACTGATCTATCATCTATGCCATGAAGAATGCATTCTACTGCCCTCTTACCGGTAATAACTTCTAAACGGTTGATCAACGTTACTTTTTCATAAAAATATGTTTCTAGAGATTCACCAAACTTCGCCCTTCTATCTAACATATCTTGCATCATCTGTCCGAAATTTTCGTTAGCCGGAAACGCACTCCTTAATTTCCTTTGCCATTCACCCCAACTAAACAATACCGAAGGCAAGCCTTCGTACCATTTCTTCGCAATGCCTACGAGCTTAGGTAAAGCATAGTGTATAATTTGTCGATCCGACCATTCGTACAAAGTCGCGCATTCATTCACTTTTATTAGCCATTTTTCAATAGTTTGAGTCTTCAGGGAAGGGTCAAATTCAGGTATGACATTGGTACTTGTAAAGGTTTCCTTTTTAGTATGATTAGCGTTAGTTATACTATCAATCATATCAGCAAATTTCATTATGATTTTTTTGTCTAACTTAATATTACTATGGTCATCTTTAATTACACTACGTGACTTGCGACTTTGACGACGTTCCCTATAATTACTATGTGGTGTTCGTCTATCTGATCGTTCACTACTGCGTGAACGTCGATTATAACGTGCTACTGCGACACGTCTAATAGTTTCATCCCGCAATCTCAGCTCCCTAGTGCGCGATATACTACGCCTAATCCTGCTACGACTACGGTCATGAGGGAAGGTTACTTCACCGCTATTCCTCTCAAAATAAGGTGTTGTTCTACCTTGACTATAACGTAATCGCTCTGCATTCCTGTCGAACTCCGCCTCAAGGACATTTCTGCTATCAGCTTGCACCGGACTGCGATGCCGCCATCGCCTGTCCTGGCTGCATCCTTCTGACATTCTGCTCCAAGACCTGCCACCGGAACGGTCGCGTGCTGGTGTCCGTAGTTGCCGCTGGCGTGTTTTGGAATGTCTGACATCATCCATGTTGCGCTGAAAACAAAAATCACGACCAATAACAGATTCATAACAGCCAGATTCATTATTTTATTTCAAAATATCAATCAAAATACATTATACATACATAAACCACGCCTACATTCCCCGAAGGGGTAGGGAGAGGTAATTAAACACCCACTTTTAGGTGCGAGCCTATTGCCATTCATCATGCACATAAAATCGCAGTATATTGCTAGGTGTTATAAAAGGAATGCTGCTGTCCATTACTCATCGCTGTCTTTATCCTTAGTCGCCTGGTAAGACTCCCACAGGAGAGATAGGAGTGGTGACAATTGTATTCTGCTCTGCTGTCACCACACTTAAAATACCCTGACTTTGTATACCAGTATGTTGTAAATGTTAAACTTGTCTTTATATACCCCATTTCTACATACAGATTCTCTAGCGGGGTTAGTTATAAATAATTATACCTTCCAGAGAATTAACAGTAATAAAGAAAATTATTAAGATGGTAGCAACCATCTACGCCAACCAACCAACCAACCCCCTTAAGGGTTGGTAAGAAAACTATAAGCATCTAAAAAGAGTTGGTTATAAGTTCAATAGAGCTAGATTCAGCAAGAGTTAGAATCCACCTTTAAATCATTTCAAGAATGTATAGTTTGTAAGACACATTAAGTGGTAATCACTGCTGCAATAACACTGTTCTAACTCTTTTTAATCACTCATTCATCTGACCCTACCCTACAACAATTAATAATCTTCAGGCTCAAATGACTGGCCCAATTAGAGTTATAAGAGAGATACAGAACAATTTAACACCAAATGTTAGTGCTTTCACAAAACCTTTGGTACTTATAATTATCATAAGCAGCTCATGTGGCACTTATTCTAATAATTTATTGAGATGTTAGTTGGGTAGTTATTTATACTATTAAATGAAAGAGAATAAATTTATTTTGTATTCACGTTTAATGGCTATTATTCGCAATTATCAACCAGTAAAAATAACCTATGTGTTGGTTGGTATTCAAACAATAACTTTGTTCTCTAATAAGAATTTACACCAAACCTTAAAAACCACCAATAAAAGAAGTATGTGATAGAACTATGATCGAAAATCTACGTACCTCGTGTGCGTCTGTTGATCCCACTTCTGAAGCTGTACGACCCTCCATTAGCCGGTATGGCGTCGTCGGTAATTCAGGATCATAAAAGATACGCTATATGACAGTTTAACTTATCATTTATTATCTTGAACAATTTTACCAAAACCTTCCAATACACACTAAAACTTAGTTGTTACAACCAAACCAATTAATTAGCTTAACATTGCTCATAACAGACTCTTCGATGTTTTTCGCTCGAAACCAGAAGCCGGTATCCCGATCTGTCAGTTAATGCGGAAACGTCAAACACCGCGTGCATAGTCGTTTTCGAGCCAATAACACCGGAAATAGTTTAAAATAAACATTACCACTAATATTGCTATTATAAATAATTATTTTATAATTCAATAAACATTCATAATGTTTTTTCTATATTTTTGACTGAATATTACTTAAATTAGTATTAATGTTGCTAACAATAAAAAGACATATCAAAATTAGTAACATTTTGTCTAAAGACCAAGTGAATGGAGTAAAGATATACCTAACAGTATCGCACGGTGTTTCATAAAGAGACGTCTAACGGTGACCGGCGTGCCCCTCCCATGGCAATAGAGAACGGCGACGCTGCGGGAGTGCGGCCGACGATGCAATGCACCGCTGGCTGGTGACAACTTCGCGAGCGCATTCGGCCGAACATCCGCCCGCACTGCGTCTCACCTGTTATGTACCCGTAGCACGCGACGTGGACATAATCTCCTCGGGGAAAAGAAAATATTTTCCTCTCGCTCTAACTCCCACTAAATCCCGAGACAAAACGCTGCCAATTGTGGAGAGATAATTTGTCCACGTCCCGTGCTAGGCCTACTGGCCTGTGACCTGCTTGATCTTTGCAATCTATTTTCACGCCATAGGAACTTTCACATCTACGCCATCTATTGTTGTAGTGCCATTAAACATCGCTAATCTACGGGACAACAACTTGCTTGAATTAATCAGAGTTCATTGTTATTGGATGTTATTGACCTTGCTTGCAATACCTACTACGCCATAGAAAAACATACCTTGCCAAACAACTGAATTGGACAACAAACAATAAGATACGGAGTAATGATAATATTCCATTTTTTATGTATACTTACATTCGGGTATACACTTAATAAACTAATGACTAAATATTAGGTACCTAATACCTATATTAAGTATGTGCGGTGTGGTGACGGCAGAGTAGAATACAATTGTCACCACCCCAAATCTTTCCCGTGGGCGACGTACAAAGCGACTAAGGATACATCCGTGATGAGGAATGGGCAGCAGCGTTCCTCTTATACCATCTGGCAATGTACTGCGACTTTTGTGCCCGATATATGGCAATAGGCTCGCCAGTCGCCACCTATTACATCGGACTTAACTGGCGAAACGTGGGTGGTTCACCTCTGCCTACCCCTTCGGGGATATAGGCGTGATTTATGTATGTATGTATATTATGTAATCTAATTTCATAAATAAAATCTCGTGTCACAGTCACAGTGTTTGTTATCGAACTCCTCCGCAACGGCTGGACTTATTTTTTTCATAAAATTTTAGTGAATAGGTCGTAGGCTATTTTTAGTACCCCTTGGTGTGATAAGGACAAAACAACATTTGCCGAGTCACCTAGTATGTGTGATATTTATAATATGTATAAATGACACGTTGTGCATATACTATTATTTTAATTAAATTAAAGAATAAAAATGTATCACGTGTCATGCTTATGATTGTTTTTATTACACTAACTGCCGCACTCAGAGACGTCAATTAACTTTTATGAGTATTTAATGTCGAAAATATTCATTCAAATCTAGACCATAAACCCGGCAAGAATAGCGACTAGTTTTAAAATGTCATGTTTTGACGTTAAGTACTCATTAACGTTGTTTGACGTCTCTGAGTGCGGCAGTTAATACGATTAACGTAAATTACGTGTCTCTTCTTCTTCTGCCTGCCCTGTTCCCAGTCTATCTGGGGTCGGCGCAGTATGTTTCCTCTTCCATTCATGTCAGTCTGACGTCATCAAGCCATCCACTCCCTTTTGATTCATATCATCCATCACACCGTAAAGGTGCTAGTGACGAATAAATGTATAGAAAAGAGACGGAACGGACCATCGATGTCGAGAGACCGATGAACGGAGAGAGTGATTGGAATGACAAAATTCCGATGCATACTGCTCAAAGTTTTGCCGTAGGTTTTACAGCCGGCCGCCTGCCTGACACTAACCCTCTTTGGGTATGCTGTTGTTAGTGGTTTGCCCTCTACCATTCGGATACCCCAAGGTGCCATTGGTCTACACCGGGCAATCTCCCTTAGTCGACTTTTACGACACCCATGGGATGAGTCGGGGCTGGCCTATTCTACGTTATTTGTTCGCTCCCAGGCCAGCATAGAAGGCTGTGTATGTTGTTTAAATATTTATCAATAAATGTTAGAAAAAAGATTACTTAGAAAATTGGGTTTGTAGTAGGTACCAGGTTTTCGAAATTTTTATGTTCGATTGTTCTTTGTCTAGCAGTGGCGGAGCGTCCATATAACCCGATTCCAAACAGCCGTACCAAACGAGCGAGCATAAAAAAATCATTACCATAATTCAAGTACAATACCATTTTATAAGCAAATAAAAAAAATCCATCAATATAATCTTATCATAACAGTATTAAACGCGCGCGAAACAATATGCAACACAGGTACATACAATTCGCTCCCGCTCTCTAGATTCTTTCAACTAACTCGCTAAACATCGAGTTATGGACGCCTGCTATACAGCGCCTGCACGCACACAGACAAGCGTAGTCTTGTCAGGCGCACGCAACGCGAAATGGTACCTAAAGTTTGGCTACAAGCCGGCATCAAGCCGGCATTTCGGCAGCCTACGCGCTTATGCATCGATACACTACGACACACGCACACATTAGTAATAAACTCCCACGAAAACAAGTTCCGTCAAAAGTAAATATTTTAGATCTTATTGCAATAGCCATAAAAGCGGAATTTCTTTTGTGAACTGCACTCAATATCGCGGTCGTGCGCCGCTCCTGCAAGCCGCTCCGGACCGGGTTGAATCGTCTTTCTGGCTGTATAAAACAAAGCACAAGCACGCAAAAGTGGCAACGTAGTTCTCCGCTTCGTCACTAGATGGCGTTGAACAGTTGTAGCCGTGTCCTAGCAGGCGGTGTTAAAAGTTAATGCTTAAACCATAAGAGGCTTCATATAGTTGTGGCTTGCCTAACTTGTTCTTTCACGCCACGCCACTGTTGTCTAGGTATTAAATTTAAACAAATGGTTTTTTTTATGGTCAGTATCTTGAAGTTGTATATTTGAAGTTTTAACATTATAACAGAGAAATCGTGTTTCAATCAAAAGTAAGTAAATGTAATATTAAAATGTATACAATAGTGAGTCTTCTGGCTAGTCTCATATATAATTGAAAAATTAATATCATATCGTATATCCCTGGATATAAAATTGTGTTTTGTCTGTATTCCATCGGGACCTGTGTAGTGTGTGTGTGCTAGTTCATCTCTGACTACCCCTTCGGGGATATAGGCGTGATTTATGTATGTATGTATGTAAACCCAGAAATTCTCTACTACAGAAGGATTATACGTATGTCGGTAGATAGAAGAAACATTTCTTTTGCAACACCTGGCAATACTACAATTATGCATCCTAGTAAATGTTGTCACACCTTTGACTTCAGGCATACAACCGTTTAATAGGGCCTGTGACCCAGCAGTACTGACATTTGGTTGTGTTGTTGCAATATAAAGTTCCTTAAACATGCACACACGATCACTTATTTATAGATATAAAACAAAAGTAATTATATAAAAAAATAACATTTTATTAATTTTATATAGCGAGTGCGAATTATTTAATTTTAAAAGTTTTTAGATAATCAACATTTGTACAAATATACTATCAGAACTTACAATGTAGGCTGCCGCAATAATATTGGCTTCAGAATAACAAAAAAAACCATTAAACATGCCATTTGCATTAGCTATTTGTTAAAGGATGATTTATTAACCGTTAATCGGGCACATTATACCAAACATAATACGTTATAACAATAAAATAGGATGATGTTGTGGCATCATCAAAGTAAATAATAGCACGATAATTTACAATCGAATCGTCATTATTATTGCCGGCATTGTTAGATGAATCCGACAAATATGTTCGTGTCTTTTTTACCTGGGCTAGTTTATAAATGTCCGAAAAGGCACACGTAAAACAATTACGTATATATTTCTTACACTCACACCTATCATCGTGTCTATGAGCACTTATGCTATGGAAGCTGGATGACGGGTACATTCTTATATACTCAATAATTAATATGCATATTTATAACATTTATAAGTATATTATATTCTACTTATACAATATAAACAACCATGACTCTTGATCGAGAACAAATGTCTGTGTTAAACATTTGCCCCTCTTGGCCGATAGCCAGTGATCTGACCATTCCACCAAACTAGCCGTCAAACATGTGGAAGTGAACACGAACATGTTTGTCGTATAAATCCGACTTGGGCAGTTGAAAGCTAAATGCTAAATTATAAACAATTTTATTTAGTCTTCCTTGTAGCATTTCCTTTATAAATATTACATCTTATTTTATAATATTACAATACGATACGATATACTTACGACCTAAAAGTAGTAAGTATATCGTATTGGGATTGTTAACTTAATATATCCTTATATTTAACGAAAATATAAATTTAAAGTTCAAGTATAAATGCCATAGTAGCGTTAAAACTAATTAACATAATTGAAAATAACACATTAATAATTACTATTTAACAATATCCAATTGTTAGATTTTTAATTAACAGTAATTTGTTTATAACCACTTAATATGTAGACCAAAATTTATAGCTCAAAATTTATAGCCTACGTTATTGAATAAATAAGTCATAAAATATAAAAGCCTCCGAAGTTTATGATAATATAAAATAAGCCCGTTAAAATATTTGGCAATAGTTTAATTTTTTTCATTTACGATCTACTTATCAGATTTTCTCACTTTAGAATGGGTGCTCTTTGTCATCTTAAAGCTGACTATATTGATAATAAGTACCAAAGAAAAAGTTGTATCTCAAAGGAAATGTACTAATACTAGCACACAAATATCGTTCAGATCGATCGTCCGCATAGTGAAAATATATTTCAGACCAACCTTAAACCGGCGATTTATCTTGTAAGGGGACTTCTTCAGGTTTAGCACCGTTAGCAACACTGTCGACACGTTCATTGGGGGTTCGACTATTAGAATTTGAGCTGAACCTTTTTCTGATAGAACTCCAGTTCTTTTTAATTGTTATAACTGCGACCACTACTATCATGCCCGCTACAACTAATCCAATAATATTTTTGTTCACACCTCCAGTTTTAGTTTCTGACGACATGACTTCAGCAGTTTCTGTAGTTACTGTTGTAGCATTTGATACTTCATTGGGTATTATAACTTCGCTTAAAACCGATATATCACTAGGTTCTTTGTTAACAGCCGAACGGAATGGGAATTCGCCATTGAGTTGATTTTCGTTGTTCTCTTTCGAGATAGCGTCGTGTGGAGAAATTGTGGGTGATCCTGCATCTTCACTTTTATTGTCTTCCAGTGCGTCCTGAATCTGGGATGTGTCGATAGATGGATCGGAATCGTCATAATCATTGGGTGTAAGTTGTCCAGGTAATTTGTATCCAATGTCATCGTCGCTATCTGTCCCATACTGGCATGAATATATTTCCGTTTCACACGTGACAGTGCAAACTTTTAAAAGGGTTCCTGATAGGGCTCTGCACAAGTTTTCCTGGAGATCTGTTGTTGATACAGGAAGGATAACATTTTTCAGTGAAGTAAACTGACTAAACATATCGGCAGTCAATGTCTGGAATAAAAATTGTTGCGTTTAAAAAAAATAGTTACCATGATATGCGAAACAAGGAGGAGCTCGAAGCACTGCGCTAGTGAGCTGACCTCAGTGGCCTTGCAGTGGCATAGCGCGCTCGGCCTGCGATTGCGTAAACTAAGTAGTGTTTGGTAAAGCCGGTCATTGATGGGTGACCAAAATTTATTATCTTGAATTCTTACGTGCTTCGGAATTAGGAAGGCACGTTAAGTCGTAGGTCTCACCTGCACCTCACCTGCACCTGCAGTCGTTTATACTTATCAACCCGCACTGGGCTAGCGTGGTGAGTTATGGCCCAGTCTCCCTATATTCTTCCATCCATAGGGAAGACCTGTGTGGCACCACTGAACGCCTCATCAACTTATTTATTAAAAAAAGAAAACCACGACACCGACTACGCGACGATTTCTTAGTTTGGTTATTATAGTTTTATGTATGGCTCAAGTACACCTTAAAGACTAATCTTTTTTAAGAACTTGACCTCTCTGATTATAGGTTCTTGGAGCCTCTAGCCGTGTGGTGACGGCAGAGTAGAATACAATTGTCACCATCCCAAATCTCTCCCGTGGGTGTCGTACAAGGCGACTAAGGATAAATCAGTGATGAGGAATGGGCAGCAGCGTTCCTCTTATACTACCGTCCTGACAATGTACTGCGACTTTTGTGCCCGATAAATGGCAATAGGCTCGCCACCTATTACATGGGACTTAACATAATTGGCGAAACGCGGGTGAGAATTCACCTCTGCCTACCCCTTCGGGGATATGGGCGTGATTTATGTATGTATGTATGTAGGTTCTTGGACCCGAGTCTAATAATACATAAAGTCTTGTTGAAAAGACTCGTAACTCAGGACTCTCAATAGGTCCAGTCTTAGGAAATAAAAGACTTGAGCTCTGCTCTGAATTACACATAACGTTGTGACACATTACCTATATTCACCCATTCATATTGAAAACCCCAAGCACCAGCATTGCGACATTAATTTCTGAATTTATGTTGCCCTGTTAGAATTGTTCGTTGTTGGTAGGATATATTGGGTTATTAGGTAACTTACCGTTCTCATATCGTTGCCTCCCAAATCAAGTGTCTGTAGTTTTGTAAGACCAAAACTGTTCTTCAATTCGTTGGGATACTCAATCAGTCGATTATTTCCAAGTTTTAATGTAACTAAATTGGGAAGTTCACTCACGGACTGTAAAGTAAATACGATAGATTTTATTAACATATTCTCATAAGCTGAAAAAAAAACAATGCAATAATGAAAAAAAAATAACAATGCAATATTTGACTTACGCCTGGTACTAGGTCCTTGATAGAATTATCATTTGCATTAAAAACTTTTAAATTTGTGAGACTAGATATTTGTTTTGGTACTTCAGTTATTTTGTTATTTTGAATATTTAGTATTGTAACTTTCTCATTTAATGGTGACGGGATATCTGTTAAACCATATCCGGAACAGTCTATAACAAAATCAGATGTAGATCCATCTGTATGGCAAACGCATGGGTCAGGGCACCCGTCATTGTGTTCTAAAGAAGCAGTTCCATTATCTTCTAATAATATTTTAGTTTCAATGTGTTCTATTGGTGGTTCTGGAGTTACTGTTGTAACAGATCTTCCGGGTTCATCAATGACACCCTCACCGCTTCCCTCAATTGTGTCAGAATGATTATCAGGTGGAAATTGATTGTCATTTTCTACGGGAATTTGAAGCTCATCCTCATTCTGAGCTGCCGCAATACCAACACTGAAATTGAATTTCAAGTAGTAAGACATGTGACATATTATGTGTAGGTAATATACCTATTTATCTTGATGGCGTGACGTAAATTTGTTACTTAAAGATAAAAATTGCGATAAGTACACGAAGGGCGTAACTGGAGCGAATTCACATGTTGTGTATCAAAATGTCTAGTTACATACGTGAAATTTTGAACTGAATAAAGAGAACGTACGACTTTAATATTATTACATAGATTCCCTAAATACTAAATACCTAATAATATTACACTTTTAATAATTTATAATACACCTATAATAATAATAACCTATTGTCATTTATTTAATTTATTTCAAATATTAAGCGGTGAAACCATATAGGTGTGGAACACTTAAAATGTGTTACAGGAAGGGACAGAAACATGATAGTAGTACAATTACGCTATTAGCATGGAAATATTCATAGAAGGATATTGTGAATACTTACGCAATAACAGCCAGCAACAATATGTAAAAATGTTTGGGCGTCATAGTCACTCACAAGTGCAAACAGTGGTGCGAAGCGTGCCAAGATCACAGGAGCTGTTACCTGCCGAGGCACACGCTAGTACCAACAGAGCGCAGCACGCATAACTCACTGATACTCATAACTATTATCACTAAATATGATAAGATTGCCGACAGCATGGCCGACTCAAGCTTATCGCGAATTAAGTTCGATAAAAACTCTGCATAAACGAGAATCTAATATCCAGGGTAGGATTTTATCACCTGGAATTAAAACATGCACCTCCTCCAACTAAACTCCACGTTTTATACAATGTCTGTTTATAGTAAAACAGATGTACAAATGTTCCGGCCGTTTCAATGTTGTGTTTCGCCATTGTTTGCTCTAGACACTAATTCTAAGATACGCTGCCACATAATATGTTAATGCAGCTACTACACTGGTGTTCAGGTCTGCCTCCTGCTTGTTGTTTGATGAGCAGTGTTGCTACTAAAACAAAGTTTCCAGATTACATTAACAGAATATAGTTTCTACCCTTTTCTATCGTTTAGACTTAGACATAAAGCTGATTTTAATAGCATTATCAACAAGGCAACGATTCATATTATTTTCCTAAATTTCAAACATTATTTTCGTGGTTTTGATCGTCTATCAAACGGTATCTCGATTCTCGACTAAATGTACTAACAGCGCGCAATGCCAATACTCGCTATAAATAACTATACCATGAACTCTAATCGGCCTACGCCCAACTCGAATTTCTTAAAAGGTTTTCAAATATATTGTTTTTTAATCGTTTGTTAAATACTTCTAAATCTTAAGCGATACCATGGTGACCTAATTAACAGCTATGTGCTATAAGGTCTATAATACAGAACAACTAAAAATACTTCGAAACATGATGGTCTCAAAATACGTTACATTAAAATTGAGTTTGAATGAAACTAGATTATTTTGGTTAAAAAATAAACTAATATAATGTTTTCTTTTTTTGTAAATGTACTTAAACGCATTTATTTGGTGTGTTTTGTGCAGTACTGCAATGGCGGCGACCTGGCAGACTACCTGCAGGCGAATCGTCTGCTGAGCGAGAGCACCATCCGACTGTTCCTGCGGCAGCTAGCGGAAGCCATGCGTGCCATACACGCCAAGGGCATCGTACACCGCGACCTCAAACCTCAGAATATCCTACTCACGCACAACGTTGTGCCGCCACGCTCACCCCATCCCGCGGAAATTACACTAAAAATCGGTAAGATTCTATAATTATTATCATCGTCATCTTCCTGCCGTGTTCTCAGTTTATCTGAAGTCGGCGCAGTATATTTCCTCTTCCATTCATATCGGTTAAGCGTTATCGGAACGAAACATCTAGTCCTTTAAATTCATATTATGTATTGTATACCCACACCGGAAAGGTGCTAGTCATGAATGAATGTGATATGGTGGTAAGGTACCTTGAGGAGGCCTATGTATGAAGGTCCATGTTGACACACCATTGAACGCGTAGAGTAAATGGGAGGATAAGCTTCCAATCCACTGATCTATATTTTGACTAAGGTTTTACAGCCTGATACTTCCTGCCAGACACCAATCATCTTACGGTATTGCAATGTTGTTGGTGGTTTAACTTCCACCCCTGGCATGAGGACTGGCACATTCTACGTTATTTTCTCGCTCGCAAGCCAGCATGGAATACAAAATAATAAATATATATATATATATGTATAGTACAGTACATAAAGTAAAAATAGGCATGGAAATGTATAAGTTAGCTCGGAAGTATATTTAAGCTAGCTAAACTTATTCGGCCTTATTAATAAACACGGTTTAACTAGTGTCTCAGTTTTTTTACTCTTTTCCTTGCATTCAATATCATGTTAACTACCAGTTTATTCATAAATTCATATTTGGGTTGATTGTGGTAATGTAAGAATAAAAACCTTAATTCGATTTCATCGACACTATAATAATAATATTCGTAAACTCTTATTAAATACTATTCGATTTTAATTATAAATAATAAATAAATAAATATTTTAAATAAATAAATAATAAATAATAAATAAATATCTCACACCTATCATCTAGCCCAAAGTAAGTAGCCTAAGCACTTGTGTTATGGATACTAGATGACGGACATATTTTTAATATAATTATGTATATAAATGTTAATAACTACATAAACATATACACAACCATGACTCGGAAGCAAACATTTGTGGTCATCACAAAGTTTGCCCCTACCAGGATTCGAACCCGGGACCTCTTGGCCAATACCCAGCAATCTGAGCATTCGACCTAGGCGGCCGTCAAAACATTAAAATTTCAACATTATATAAATGTTAGAAAAATTGGTACAAAGATTTTGGTGGTAAGAAAAAGAATTAATAAATAGCAAAATTTTCAAAGTGTCCTACAAAGGAGAACAAGGATGTATTTAGATTAGCAAGATAATCATATTATCTACGTACAAAGGTGACACATTGTTATTGTTTTTTTATGAATTGTGTGCTATGTTCTGATATAGTATTGTTCTGAATGTGATACATATCTTACTAGCGATACATATAATATCAATATATTTCATCGAACTGATTCAGTATATATATTTTCATTTTAGATAATTAATAGTAGTATTATTGTGATGAGAACAGTTGCATCTGATACGGTTTTATCTGTTAAGAGATAAAGTATATGCGTATACTTTTGAGATAAAGTATAATAAGCATATACTTTTTGTATACTTAAAATAATTATCATATTATGTTGATGATTCGTCATATTTTTTTGGAATATATTCTATAAAAATATGACGAAACTATTTATCATTACATTATCATTGTATTACTAACGTGCGTTTCTTTTTGTACAGCTGACTTCGGGTTTGCAAGGTTCCTCGAAGAAGGAAACATGGCGGTCACTCTATGCGGCTCACCAATGTACATGGTAATCTATCAATAAACTTTGTGCACAATACTTCACTCTAGCGAAGGAAAACACGGTGTTATATGAATAATTCACGCAGTACATTGAACACCAACTAAACGTAGATACTACCAAAAGGAACGCCACTAAAACAATGATGATAAACGATGATATTAGTGGAACATCTAAACGTCTAAACCCACCAACCAAAATTACGTAAATCTGTGAAGGACACCGTGGCGCTTCTCATCTTCTGGGAGTGAAAAACGATGTTTAAATATTAAATACCATGTTGAATTTTGTAACCAAAACATTCAACGGTGTGAATTTATTAGCAGTTAGTGATTGTTCTAACTAAATTATCGCGGCAACTGTTAATTTAGGTCATGAATCGCTACAGTTCGCTCTTTTGGAATAACCATAATACATTTCATATAGCTTCTTATTATTTGTATTTTATAAATTAATTTGACACTCTAAAACAAATTCAATCTGTTAAAAAATATGAATAATGTTTTATTGTAGTATGTACCAGATTAGTAGACTTTGTTTACCTAATAATAAGAAATATTAAGGTAAATTTTACATCTTGTGAGCATGTATGATTTGCAAGCCACATATATAATTATAACACATCACAATTATTTATAGTAAATGTTAAAATTGTGATATTTACCAAGCATTAAAAAAATTGTTTATTTCCTATTCAATCGAAAGTTCAAATTATACATTTGTTCCCCAGGCACCTGAGGTGATAATGTCACTAAAATATGATGCCAAAGCCGACTTATGGAGTTTAGGCACTATTGTCTACCAATGCTTAACTGGCAAAGCCCCGTTTCAAGCCACAACACCTCACGAACTGAAGGCTTTCTATGAGAACAGCGTGGATCTTCAACCAAAGTGAGTACAAATTCAAGTTCCATATCCGTGTGTACCTAAATAATTTGTTTAAATTATAGGTGGGGGTCACAAACAACATCTATCATTTATATTGCTTGCTTATCGAGCGGTCTTGTATCTATTGATAAATTATTCATGGTTCAGTGGGAAAAAATTAATAGTCGAAATGAGATTTAAACAGTTTTTGTCTGATACCGCGCAGTAACTGAAGCATATGTGTCTCAAGGTCCACCAGTAATACCTATACCTATTCGTTGGGTACTAAACTGGTCTTAACTTATTGAAGAATTTTTGTGTCTGAATAAAAAAATATTCAACACACGATTTTATTTACTGTTTTACAAAATATTTTTTTTGTTTCTGTTCAAAGTTGTGGTATGTTTTACTATATCGGGTCAGAGCTAGCCCAATAAACAATTTTATAAATATATCATATTCATTTCTATCATTGGTATATCACTACTAACTATAAACAATCGATAATATCAGAATATTTCATGTAAAATTATAAGCATACATTTATTTATTTACGTTACACATTGCAATATCTCGGTAAAATAATTATTGCGTTCTTAATTAACAAGTTTTCATGCTGGTGGGCAGTTCTCATACGATACGCGACTTTATTGTTTTGTATTTTTATATACTCGATATCTTATTAACAATTGGTTTTTGCTAAGAATATTAACGGGTTTGAAGATTTATAATTACAATATGTAATACGTTTTAATTTAAATACATGTATTAGGAATCTCAAAAGATACTTTTAAACGTGTTTTATTGAATGATAATAGTATTAATAGGTACTACGTCAACCGCAGGAACCTCCACCATGATCAGGCTGTGACCGCAGGCTTAGTCGGTACCACTATACTGATCAGCAGTCAAGGTCACTTTGGTGATTAAAATTTATCTCTATCCAAGTATATACAAATTTTATTAATGTTTTATTCAGCGCAAAAGAATACGTATTGACAAAAATAAGAATGACAGAGCATGAAAATTTGATCATGAAGAAAATACACCTTATGTTATAACTGCGTATTATAGACATTTCAGATCGCTAGCTAACGAATTCTGCATTTCATTATAACTCGTACACCAAATACGTTGAGTAGCTTGTAGCGGATACACTTACAGACGTGTAGTGCGACTTTGTTTTATATACTACCACCCAAGTGTAGAAAAAATATTCTAGAAAATATTATAGATAAAATATACAAAAAATTGTGGTTCGAAAAATTATAGTCTTGATGCGGGAATCGAACCCGCGTCCAGATACCTATACCACTTGGCCAACCAAGACGTTATAGCGTCTTTTCTAACTTTTTCTTACCACAAATTTCTTTGTGATAAGTATTCATATTACTCAATAAGGGGGAGAGTGGGATTCTCAACGTCAATGGTGGTGTTGCAGAATGCCAGCCGGCACGAGTCCCGAGCTGTGCAGCCTGCTGATCGGATTGCTTCGGCGCAACCCGCGTGAGCGCATGCCCTTCGAGACCTTCTTCAACCACCCGTTCCTACAGCGGCCCCGACACACCTCCAGTCAGTATACATGTCATGCGTTTACTAAATGCTTAATGAATTTATAATGTTAAGGGCCTGTTTCACAATCGACCGGTGAGTTCTGAATAGCTACTTGGCAGTTAAATTGACATATATTTCATAGTACAACTGTAAATTATCTGCCAAGAAAGCTATACAGAGCTTATACGTGGATCGTGAAACAGGCCCTAAGAGCATTATTGTGTTCCAACAATTTATGATAAAATAGCTAGCCTCTTTGTGGTTGAGTTCCAGGTGAAGCTCGATTCCCTTCTCTTTCCCTTCATCCTTCATTTTCAGCCCTTATCGTCACCTACCATTAGGTAGATGAAGGTGGAAAATGTGGAATTTTCTTGGTATATCTAATAAAGTAATGAACTTCTAAATTATGACGCGTACATTGGAATAATTGTGCAGACTGAACC
Organism: Cataclysta lemnata; assembly: GCA_963931975.1. Lineage (NCBI taxonomy): Eukaryota > Metazoa > Arthropoda > Insecta > Lepidoptera > Crambidae > Cataclysta > Cataclysta lemnata. Next base: position 5,206,768 of record OZ008350.1, on the reverse strand, counting down.
GATTACCTAAATAAAAGTGTGACTAATCGTCGGGTCACCCCCGCGCCATTGTATTCCGTTTACGAAATTAATTACAATGAAATTTGTTTTAATTCACCTACTTTTTCAATGTTACGCTAAACACTTGAGTGCATTATCTGCGGTTTCGGACAATCGATATGCTTTGAATGAGCACTCAATTAAATGTAATGTTTGATGCAATAACAAGCACTTAGGTTGATTATTGATCAGAATCTGTGTGATAATGCAGTAGCTATCACTATAGTAGCCGAAGAAGCACCGTTTACAGCTTACGCTACAACAGAGTTATTATCCTGAAAATTCGTATCAGAAGACCACTTTGAGTAGGTACTCATTAGATACTGCTGTGCAAATTACTTTTATAACTTTGTGCGGGCACCGTAACTCTTTGAATCTCAACTATTTACAAATTTAATGCTACAATTTTTTTAATAAATTTATTTCGCGTCAAGCATCAAGTAGGTAGGTACATGTGCTCTAGACATCGCGCGGTAAACTGATGTTAGACTTTGGCTTCTAATTTGTTTAGGTAATGTCAGTATCGTAACTACATTCACCGGAGACAGTTAGCGTTGTAGGAAAAACCAACACCTAAACCAGCTTCGATTTCTAATCAGCTGATCCCAGTGAATACTAGTTTCGCAAGAACTTGTGATTATTCAATAATAATAATGAAAATGCAGTATACTGAAATCCACAATATGTTCAGGTTTGGATTCGGATCTGCCCGACATAATGGAAAGCGATCTCGAAGGCCGCGCCGATACTAACTGTTGCCTAGAAGAGCCGTGGCAGTGTCAGGGTACATACCAACAGTTACTAATCCAGACAAGTACGACCGCTTGGTTTGTGCATGGGGTGATCACGTACTCACTTGCAATAGCCAGATCATTCCGGTCTGTCACTTTGCTCTATCCGTATGGGGGGACAGATCGGAAAAAAAGTTTTATTTGTCCCCCTGTCTGTAAGCAACGACGGGACGGTTTGATCTTTTTTTATTACTTAAATCGTAAACGCGTAAAGCCCATACCCATTTCGGATCCTTCTAAATCTATGTACAGAAGAGTTTGCTACTTGACTTGATAATTTTGGTTGCATCTTTGACAGGAATTGCATTAATTAAGTCAAGTATTGTAGTTAGTTTGGTTCCAATTTGTTTTGCACAGCATGGCTTTCTTTTTCATCGACTTTTTTATTGCCACCATTTATTGTTCATTGTCCAATATCTCCACAGACTCGTTTGGTAATTTTACCATTTTTGCTTAGAAAACTTTATCGGCTACAACACTTATTTGACCGAACTGGCAACCAAATAACTCCGCCCGTTACTTGCACTTATAAATGATTACAACAGCTACCCAACTAAATGTCTGTTCATTATTTAGGGGTACGCAGGTTGTACCATTATAAATAACGGGGCATGCAGCCTAATACGCTATATACTCTGATTACGCTCTATACTATTCTGTGTGTTTGTTTGGATATTTTTGTCTGTTGCCTGTCTGCTTTCTGTGTGAATGTAGCTACAATATTCTATCACTGAGCAGCTGAATTGTTTTTGTTTACGTGATTCTGAATCGTTATGCAACTTCAATGGATTAACTTCTTGTTGAATTAAGTATAAAAAAAAAAAAAAAAATAAATAAATAAATAATATTAATCAAAATCATTGTCATAGTTTATTTCTTATATCCAGAAACAAAATATTACATCGATAAATATACAGTAAGATCAGAAAAATTTCGCCATATCCGAAATATAGGTAATTCAATGCGAGTACATAAGTAAGAGCTAAATATATGTGATGAATATTCTTACTGATATTCATATAAATTAATTATAACTTGATTGTTTAACTTAATTATTTATTTTATTCAGGCACTAGCGTGGGTGCTAGCGCGAGTGGAGGTGTGGGGTCGATGCAGCGTGTGTCGAGCTCCCCTAGGGTGACGGCGCCTGCACCCGCACCCGCTCCCACACCGCCGTCCACACAGACTGCTGCCACTAGGAAACCACACCCAACCTCTTCTGGTAATCATCTATTCTATTCTATCACAATACTTTTAAACACATATCATTCATATTTAAGCCAAACATTATCATCATTAGGCTAAAACCTTGAGCAGTATGGATTGGAATGTTGTAATTCCAATCACTCTCTCCATTCATCGGTCTCTTGACATGATCCGTTCCGTCTCTTTCCTATACATTCTCTATGTATCTCTTTTCTATGTACTCTATACAAAGTGCTAATGATGAATGATGATAGAATACATTCATTCATCACTAGCACCTTTACAGTGTGATGGATGATATAAATCAAAAGAGAGTGGAGGATGGCTTGATGACTTTTGACCGATATGAATAGAAGAGAAAACATACTGCGCCCAGATAGACTGGGAACAGGGTAGGGAAAAGTTTAAAAAAACAACTACAACTTTAAAAACATATCAACTGAATAGCTTATTTTCAATAAGTCAATAAAACTATATAAAAGAAAATATCTTTTTAACGAAACTGTTTGTCGTAATAATACGACCGTCCATGTTAAAGGGTTAAAATACTAACTCTTTTATTTTGTTTCAGTTGTGTAGTAATTTTTATTGATTAAGTCGATTTCCATGAAGTTTAAATCGTTTTTGGTGTTTAACAGATGTAAATAAATAAAAATGCTATTGCATTATAACAATCTATAAATACGACGATACGACTCTCTTGGAAATGTACTGAGATATTATGTCAACTGAAATCGCATTCTTATCATATTTTTCCACCATAAAACCAATTTTATCAACGGCTAATCAAGAAAATATAATTAAGAGACTAATGGCCACGTACATTTTGATTTCGCTTATAATGATTTTTCTCTTTCCCTGTGTTCTTCCATACAATACATAGACTTGTGCCCCAGCAATAAGTATATTAAAGAGCTGGTGATTAATGCATTAGAAAAATCTGAGCCTTGCTCCTTATATTCGTCCTTCTGTTGGAAAGGCCAGTAGTGCCATTGAGTCATGCTAATGCTGATGATCAACAAAAAAATTAAGGAATTTAGAAATACATTAATCGATTGCTTTACATGTCAATGCACGTTTGATAGCATTGTTAACCCTCGCTTCTTTATTATATATTTAATTATGAAATTACCTATTTTCATAACAATAAACTAAACAATAAACAGGTTTTGGGTTAACACAGCTCATAAATTACGATATTTTAAATGTCTATAAACAATACTGCACTCAACAGAGTACAAGTAATTTCGATAACCTCACCTGACCCAACCTCAGGACACATAGAACCATTTATCAGTATTAATTGCAGCAATAAATCACTGTCATTTCCTTTATTTTTATGTTAATGCTCTCATTAGTAGTTGCTAGGTTCTATATTGTTGTTTTAAACAATAGTTATTATTGCATATACACCCATCGTATACAAGTATATTGATTCTTCCTCTAAACTCTATTTTCGGGTGCAGCAGATGTGACAATGCGATTGATAAAATATTGATAATGATTTCAATGTTATTAAGGTGGCACATAATGGTTTTTTAGCGATTTTTTTGCGGTAGTTATCACCAATAAAAGTCGGCTTAAAATGATTCATTCGTAGCACTTAAAACGGTAGATCAACGGGTACCTATTCACATAGTATTTAACCGTCTATCTCCTCGAAACTTAAAATGTCATGCTTAGTAATTTGTCACGTAGGTACATAAGCACACTCCGGAAAGATAATTATGCATAACGATTACGCGTTATTTCAGAGTTATTTATGATGTAGTTGCACCCATTTCAATTTATTTGCCTTTGTGTATATTTACGATTTATATTTCTATATTATTATCAAATTTTGCTCTTCTCCAAATGACGTTCAAGAAATTTTTTTTTTATATAATGTTATTTCAACAAATAAAGAAATGAGTTTCATCATTAACAAACTGATTAATATTTCTCTTTGCTATATAGATGTGTTACATAATAACTTTTAAAAGGTAATAA